>BLXL01012829.1:0-21248 GCA_023170135.1 Acarapis woodi | reverse complement strand
CTTTTTATTTAAGGATCATAAAATATTTAATTTAAACTTTGATGTATTTTAAAATCTAGAAATACTTTAGTTGGGAAATTATTTATAAATAGATATTTAGTTTTTTTAATCAAAATGAGGTATAGATCCAAAAAATTTTTTATCGAATTAGATTGAGAGATTTACTTGAAAATCAATACATTCATTGTTAATTAATCGTCGTTTTTACATCATTATGAAAAAAAAAAAATTTATTCATAAAATTAAAAAAAAACAGAACGAAATTCTATTTTTTTTTATAAAATTCAATGTGATTTTTATTAAAAATGATTCGATAAATATATTTTTAAGAATATGTGACCATTAAAGAAAAGGGGCATGTTGATAAATGTTAGTCATCAATATGAGAAACTGTAATAAGCCTTTTAAAATATGATATTTGAACCGAATTTAAAGATTTATTTTAAATAAATAAACAATAGAATTTTCGTTTGAAATATATAATTTTTATGAATACAAAATTTTCTATTAATTTTATAAGCCGATTGTAATATTTTATAAGCGTCTAATGAAAAAAAATGGTGAAAAATTATTGCTAGTTGTCAATATTTTTGAATCGATCAAAATTTAATTTTCAAATATTAATCTTTATAACTTAATTCTATTAATTAAGTACTATTAAATAGGTGACCTTTTTATAAATAAATAATATGTCAAATTTATTTCTTAATTGATTATAATTTTATTGATTGAACTGAAGAAATCTTTACATAAATATAAAATAAAATCAAATCATTTAAGAGATAAAATTAGTGCTTAAAATTTTGACATACACATCAACAATTTGAATATTTTTTAAGATTTGACTATTAAAAATTCAAAAGTTCATTAAAGATATTTTAATTTAAACAAAATTTATTTTATTGATATACAATATGATGAATAACCAATAAATACGTCAGAAACTTAATATAATCAAGAAAAGTGATTTACATATTCTAATTCAATTGATTGCTTGATAATTTACTCACAACCATTCAATTGACCTTTGATTAAGTTGGCGATCGAATGTACAAAAATTTGAATGATTCGAAATTCAATTTGAAACCTAGTTTATTTTTATCCATTTGCATTACAAATAGACCAAAATTTTTACCAGTACATAGTATTTTTACGTGATGTAATTTTTTTTTTATTTCTAAAAATTTAAAATTATATGAAATCCAATTTTTAAGTAAAATCACTTTCATTTTAAAGTATATTACAAGTTGATCATCTGATTAGATCATTGGCAAAAAAATCAATTTAACTTTAAATTACAAAAATATCAGATCGAAATAAAAAAAATGTGAATCTAATGATAATCAGTATAAAATTCAATTTTTGAATTGATTATTGAATATTCGAAACATTAGTTATTTTTATATTACCTATTTTCACACTTTTTGAAACAAATTTAGACAAATAATTGTATTTTACGATCAGGAAGTGACGTGACTCTGGCTTTTTTAATCTTTTTACATATTAGCTTAGTTCTTCATTATTACTTCTTAATCTAAACCAGTGCCATAAAATCGATCGCCTTAATTAAGAAAATTGATCAATTAAATTTTGATTAATAATTTAAAGCTAAAATATATTACTAACCGAAATGACCAAATCCTAAAATTTAAAAAAAATAAAAAAAAATAATTATCAATATAAAAAAACTTTTTTATTGGAAAAATACCTGGCATAATATTGTAGTTTGAGTTCAATTCTGAATCTACGGCTGTTGTGACTATTTTGACTTTCTTGAAAGCGTAGGCAATTGAATGAACACCAGTTTCCGCCATTAAGAGTGAAGTAAGAATTATATTAGATTCGGGTACATCGTGATCGAGTAAAACTCTAATAGCCATTAAAGCCGCTGCACCAGTTGCCACTAATTAGACAAAATTGAATATCTTTTAAATATTTGATCAAAAAACTAATTAATTGTATAAAGCTTGTACCTGTAGCATCCATTAAAATAATTTTATAATCTTTGATGTCTTTAGGAAGTCTCAAATAATAAAGCTTAATAAAAGATTGAAAAAATTAAACAAACAATTTTAATAACGATTCAATGGAATGCTTACCTCTGGTTCATTTGTTTCTAAATTTGTTTGAATTAAAATTTTACCAATTCTTACATCTTTTAATGTGGCTAAAAGTGCTTGCTCCATTGTTTCCCCCGCTCTCAGTATCGAAACGCCACAAATTTTATTTATATCACATCGCTTACCGACATAACTTATACCTTGCGGAGTTTCAACCTGGACATCCTGCACAAAAAAAAGAAATTAATTTTTTTTTGATTATTCCTAATTTTTCCTTTGTTTTCAGTAAAAAAAATTCAAATATAAATATAATCAAAAGCAAAAGTGAAAAACAATAAATATTACAACTTGATACTTTTTCATACCTTGAATGGTAAAAATGATAAGGCGTATTCGATAAGGAGCCTCATGAGTCGCTTTGAATAGAAAATAAATTCATCTCTTGTTGTCTCTTTGTTTCGAATGATAGTGTGCATTCCAATAATTTGAGATGTCGTAGGCAGTAATTTAAGTTGATCTGGCACTTTAGAGCCGTTTGACGCCTTCGCTAATTGAGACCGTAACTTTGAGCCTCTTACTTTTAATTGATTATGCACATGTTGCACAATCAAATTAATAGCTACTTGATTTTCCCCTCCGCGTGGAACTATCAGGTCAGCATGTACCACTGTAGGTGCAATATAATAGTCAAACGATGATTTAACAAATTTATTATACATCTTTATTACGCCGACCAATTCTCGTCCTCTTTCAGTAATGTCTCGTTTCAACCTCCTAGCAAGTCTAATATCAGAATCCGTATCTATAAATATTTTCATATCAAGCATATTCAACACTTGTTTGTTAGCGAACAAAAGTATACCTTCACAAATAATCACGTTCGCTCCGTACATCGTGTTCTATATTTAAAAATAAGAATTTTAATTTTTTCTTAGGCACACAAAATTATTTTTAAAATTTGGACTTACTGTTTCTTTCTCTCTTGAATGAGTCACAAAATTATAAATTGGTACTTCAACACATTTACCTTCCTTAAGTTTTTGCAGTGTTTCAATTAGCAAATTGAAATCGAATGCATTTGGATGATCAAAATTGTATTCATTGTCAGAAGCGAGAAGACGTTCTTCTTCATTCAAAACCTTATAAAAACTATCCAAACTTAATAGAGTAACCCATGGTACATCTAAAGCCTCGATTATTTTACGAGCTACTGTTGTCTTACCTGAAGCACTGCCACCACAAATACCTAAATATTTATAATAAATTTTATTAAATTAAATAAATTATTTTCAAAAATATTTACCAATTATAAGAGGCTCAAATAATTGTCCATGAGCATCATACCATGGTGGTCGACCAGCGATATAAATGGTGCGTTGCCGTGTTCGAAGAATATTTTCATTCTTCGAACTTGTTAAAGTTTTTGACAATGACCAAGTACGTTCTTTTCTTATTTTGGGTAATGGGCTTAAAAGATTGGCTTTAGAATCATTTTCATTTGTTTGAGATTCAACATTAAGCTCTAATTCATTAAACGTCGGATGTTCATTGTCATCCTCATAGTTAACATGAAAATTTGATGAAAAATCATTTATCAAAAGATCATCTTCGCTTATACTAAAAAATAATAAAAAACTAAATAAGAACAATTTCTGATAAATTATTCAGGAATTATTTTTTTTTTTTTTATATTCAACAAAATTAATTTAATAATAATTTGAAATATTTTATCTTGTAAAGAAATGATAAGTTTTACTTGAAAACAATATTTTCATTTTTACAGAATTCTGTAACTGGTATACGTCAATAAAGAATGAAAAATAATAATAAAAGATAATAAATTTTTTTTAATAATTGATGTTTTACTAATTTTCAATTCTTTATGGCTTAATAAAAATAAATTTGCATCTTGATCAATGTTGAAAATTAAATTAAATTAAATTGACTTTGATTGTTGAGTAAATAAACGGTTTTATGTTCTTAACTTTGTACTAAAATTTTTATCAAACGTTTCAACCAGGTTCAATTTATGGACACATCACTACAATCGATTGATTCAAATAGTGCGCATCTCAAGAGTGTCGCTAAAGAGGATCAGTTAATATGAATAACAAATTTTTGTACTATCAATTTGAAAGTAACATTTTTTATCTATTATCTGAATTAGTTTTATTAATCAAATAATTTCAATCTGAAGAAAACTATCTCGACTTACTGAAAATTTTAATAGGTAATCAAAAATTCACTAATTGGACAATCAAAAAGATGCAAAAAAAAAATTTATTTGAAATACCTTTTTGAACTTGGCAAATCTGATGCTTCATCCAAATCATTCGAACAGATTGACATGTTGAATTAATTTCACAACAAAATCAATCAAGGAGATTATAAATTTGAGAAAAATCTACCACAAACAATTTTTAAAATTCGAAATCGATTTTTAAAACTGCACACTAAATATATTTTACTTTGAGAAGAAAAAAGCACGAAAAATGCTCTTATGCATTAAATTTAATTGAATTGTCAAATTTAAGATATATTTTAGGTAAAAAAAATGAAAATTTCTCGAAATCGGATGCTCATTTTTAATTGTTGATTAATTGAAAACTTATGGATAGAAAGACGTGAAATGAGTCTAAAAAAAATGATTAGCCAACAAAATTCAGCGATTACGTGGATAAATTTTCAAGACGCGAAATGAACATTTCAGGTGGATCAGATAATGAATTTATTAAGATAAAAAGATTTAAAGAGGAAAATTAAAATGACTAAATGCTAATTCATTCAAATATTTAGAAAACAAAAAAAAATTTGTAATTTATCAATAAAATTAGATGAAATGTTATACTATGATGAGCAAACGATTCTTGAAATTAATGAAATTTTCTAAGGCTATTGATTCTCTTTGATTCGACAGGAGAGATTTAAAAGCGTGAAATTGTTTCTGCTACACAGAAGAAAATAAGTGAAATCATTTGAATGGATAAAAACGTGCTTAATTAAATATTTCTGATGAAAAAATACTACTCTATATAATCACTAATTTTTTTGTTTACAATTTTCACATATATATATTATCATCTCCATAGTGATTATATATAAGAATCATGCGCTTTTTTATCATCAAATGCAATGCATTTCGTTTAAAATATTCAATCACATATCTTCATTCAATATTATTACACAATTAAAATCTGTTCTTAATTATAAAGCAGATTTTAATCTAATGCTTTAATTTAAAGGGCATCCCCTTTGATATTTAGAATTTTATATCATCAAATCAAGTACTCAGAGCTTGGTTTATAGATAAAAAAAAATATAAACATGATTTAATTGTTCATAATCAAACAAATATTTATACCTTCTACTATTTGTCTTTGCATATATTAGAGAAAATTTTTGAAATTCTTTATAAAAATAATTTACTATCCTTTAATTCAGAAAAAAAAATTTGAAAAAAAAAACACACAATTCGAATTAACCAATGAAATAAAAAAAATAGCAATTAAAAATGAGTGAATCGAATCGAGATAGATGCAAATCTACATTTAAAAATAAGGAAGAAAAATTAAGTATTGATGTTCATTCAAAAAATTTAGAAATTGATTTTTTAAATGAACCACACCAAAAAAATAATGAAATAAATGATTATTGCAGGGAGTCTATAACAATAGATCAGACAATTCATAGTAAAAAATTTAAAAATAATGGTTCGCCAGAAATAAATGCTTTCAGACTTACAGTTGCTAAGCCGGTTCTATTGAAAAATTCTGTCACAGAGAATTCATCATTAAAACTGACAGTAAAGTCATCCAGTGCGAATGTTTTGAAAAAAAATTCAATTATTAATAAAGAAAATTTCAAGACAAATTCAATTAAAATTTCGAATAGAAATGATTTATCAAAAGTATGTAGGTTTTGCAAATTAAAAAAACCAGAAAAATTTCTTGATCCTTGCAAATGTAAATATGAAAATACCTGGATTCATAATGAATGTTTAGCTAAGTATATGGAACAAACACGGCAATATGATAAATGTTATAAATGCAAAGGTAGCTACGATATGAAAAAATTTGCAATAATAAAAAAACGAAGAACTTGTGGCGAATATTTTACTTATAATAAACAAAATTATATTAATCTTGTTCAACTTCTTGTCTACTTAGGCTTCATATTTTTACTTTTAGCTATGGGTCTTGTACAATATGAGCAATCTTACAAAGTAATTTACATGAAATGGAGCATTCTCTTGATTTGTCTAATCATTTTAGTAGTGTTGAATCATATTATCTTCTTTTTAATGTTAGTTTATGATTTGATTTCTAAAATTCAATTATTCATTGCTACAAACCTTAAAATTACTGTTAAACCAAAGAAGAATTGATTCAATAAATTAATTATATACTTATTTTATCAATATTTTAATAGGAAAAATAGACACGATAAACAATAAATAAGGAATTTCTAAAAACACATTCGCTTAATCTTAATGATCACAAATTTCTTTGAGTCTTGAACAATCCTATTTTATTTAAAATTGTGCTTTAAAATCTACTTATATTATTGGGATTCTAAAAAAACTTCAATTTTTTTAATTTTATTTCAAGTTATCAAATGTTCAAGCAATTTTATATTTGCAATGTAAATTTTTTTTTCCAATCAAAATATATTCATCTTAGAAACATATCTAAATAGACATTATCAATAACTACAAAATGAATATAATGAATATCAATTATAGTTATGCAATGTAAGAACTTCCTTTTTTAAATAAATTTGCAAATTTTTCTAGAAATTTTTAAACGTGACGTAAATTTTCATTCTAAAAAGTAGATTTGTGTCAAGTGGATAAAAATTAAAATAAACAAAAATAAAAAGCTTTTGAGATATATATGAAAATTAAAAACAAGTCCAACAAGTTTTTTGTTTAGAAAAATATAATTTTGTGTTTATTCATCATATAAACTTGATCGTCATTGATCAAAATTCTTCATTAGAAATATTTTTATTGAATAAGGAAAAAATATCGATTTAAATAATACGATTTCGCACTATTTTACTATTAATAAATAATATTAAATACATGACCTTTTCACATAGTTTTACACAATCTAAACGTGTTTTTTTTATCTTGCATCAGGTAAATAAATAGCTGGATGAATAGTAAGAAAAGTATATATGAGTCAAATCTATCTAAGTGGACATTTGTACAAAATTCTAGATGTACACCTTATTTTTTTTAGCGACCGCCAGATCGTCATCAAATAAGTTAAATGAAAAAGGATTCGAAATATGAAAACTAAATAAATATTCATTAACAGAACTTTTCACCATTTTGTTTGATTCAACATACACCCCTCCTCATTTACCTCACATCAGTTTCAGCATTACATTACAAACTTTCCAAACATTCTATGGATATATTTTCTTGTTTTGTTTTTAAATTGTAGTTTTATCTTTTTTTTCATAAATTGATTCTAATCAATCTACATTAAAAATTTTTTATTTGATTTTTTATTCTATTTATTTTAAAATTAAATGATAAAATTATTTTTTGATAATTACTTTCTTTTAAATACAATATCTTCTTGTTAACATTGAATTTTTTTCCTCGAATCAAAATATTGTCTTGTTTGTTTATTTTTTATTTCGCTTTGAAAGATGGATTTTAAAAAATTGGTTAGTATCTTTTTTGGAAGAATTTTTTTTCTTATCTAACAATTGCGAAGAAATTTATGTGATTTTAAATCCGAGTCATGATTTTTATTTTTTTTTATCAATGTTTTATTTGCTCACTTAATTATTTTACTATGTGAATTATGTAATCAGATAATAAAATTTATAAATTTGACAGCAAAATTCAAGAAATATTTGAATACTTCATTAGATAAGAAATGATTTATATAGTTATTTGAAAATTAAAACATATCAAAGTAAACTTAATATTTTTTCGATTATTTATTAGGTTAAAATTTTTCTTTTTTAAATTAGCATTTAAATTCTTTGTAGAGGTTTAAAGTTCAATCATTTTTATTTGTTTAATGACAAAATAAATTTTTTTTTTCAAGTAACGACAATTAAGAGATAAATGAGTACTACTGACTTGAAATAATAATTTAGACAATCGTAAAAAATTATGATAAATTATTGGTTATTTATAAAAATTTATTTTTTATTTGGCTAGTTTTTATAAATTTTTAATTTTTAGCATTTCGAGGCATACGAATTAATCAATTTATAATTTAGGTAAATGACTTGCGACATGCATTCAAAAGTCAAATAACGAAAGATCTTGAATTTCGTCGCGAACAATTGAATAAATTTTACCGCATGATCATAGATAATGAAAAAAAGATAGTGACAGCTTTACATCAAGATTTGAATAAATGTCGATTTGAGACTACCATTTGTGAAATGACTTTAGTCAAAAATGAAGTTCGTCTCATGCTTGATAATTTGAACAAATTTTCGAAGAATCGTAATGTGGCTAAAAATATGGTTTCATTATTTGATGATGTCTATACTCGTCCGGAGCCATTCGGTGTTGTTTTAATTATTTCAGCTTGGAATTATCCGTTTTATCTGACATTGACACCTTTAGTTGGAGCAATAGCAGGTCGAATTTTTTTATTATGAATTTTTCTTATTCATGCATATATTTTTATTTGATGACTTGTAACTTTTTATTGAATTAGCGGGAAATTGTGCAATAATCAAACCAAGTGAACTATCACCGGCCACTTCTTTATTGATTAAAGAATTGATAAGCAAATCGTTAGATCAGGTATTTTTTTTTTTAAAATTTTCGTCAATTGATATTTTGTCTAATTGAAGAATTTAATGATCATCCGAAAAATAATTATATTTACATTTCATAAGGTAATAATAATTTGAAAAAACAAATTCTTATTAAAAAAAGGAACTAAAGTGTTGTTTTAACAGATATTTTAAAATGATTCGTAATTAATGCTAAAATTTTTTTTCTTTTATTTATTGCGTCAAATCAATTTATTGAAATTTCTATCAGCGTTGCTATGCTGTTGTGAATGGTGGTAAAGAAGAAACAAGTGCACTCCTAAATGAACATTTTGATAAAATATTATATACAGGAAGTACAAGAGTAGGCAAAATTGTTTATCAAAAAGCTGCTGAATATTTGACACCATGTGTTCTCGAATTGGGTGGTAAAAGGTAATATTGAAAACTATAGATTAAAAAAAAAGAAACTGAATATATATTTCTATCAGTCCGTGTTACATTTCCGATGATGCACTTGACCAAATCGAAACTGTTGCTAAGCGAATTTCATTTGGCAAGACTACATGCCTTGGTCAGACATGTGTTGCACCAGACTATGTACTTTGTAGTCGTAAAGTACAAGATAAATTAATCGAATGGATTCCAAAAGTTATCGCTAAACATTTTGGTAGTGTTAATCCAGAAGATTCGAATGAAATTTGTAGAATAGTAAACGAAACACACTTTGAACGATTAAAAAATTTAGTTGAAAGTTCAAGAAATAATGTTGCAGTAGGTGGAAATTTTAATCGAGAAAAGAAATGGATATCACCGACTATTTTAACAAATATGAACGGTGATGAACCAATCATGCAAGAGGAGGTTAGTTTTTTGAGTTCATTTTTCTTTTTCACAGAATAATTAAAAAATATCTACTTAAAAATTTAGATATTCGGACCTATTCTTCCCATAAAAGTTATTAATAATCTTGATGAGGCAATCGATTTTATAAATTCTCGTGAAAAACCATTAAGCTTATACATTTTTTCTACAAACACAAAAATTAAAAATCGAATTTTAAATGAAACATCGTCTGGTTCAGTGTGTGTAAATGATACATTGTTGCAATTGACCATCGAAAATTTGCCATTTGGTGGTGTTGGTTCTTCGGGTATGGGTGCTTATCATGGTCAATTATCATTCGACACTTTTTCTCATCATAAATCTGTATTAGATCATTCCATGAATCCAATTGTAAAAATTTTAGAAATGAGTCGTTATGGACCTTATTCAAATTTGAAGATGTTTATACTACGCGAGCTGTTGACGTATAGATCATTACCTAATTTATCTTTGTTTACTTATTTCTTTTGGTTTCTTTTTGGTTTAGCCAGTTCAACGCTTGCAAATTTATTCAGCCGTAAATAAAAGTTCGATTAAGTCAAAAATATGAAATTTAAAAAAAAAAAAAATGTATTTCTAAGGAAAAATTAAAAAGTGCAAATAATTTCAAGGAGTAATGAAATATGAACATAAAATGTACAAAAATTGATTGAATATTAAGATTTGATCTAGAGGTAATGTTAGTGTTATAACTAGAAATCTGTCAAAATTGATTGTGTCAATAAAAATAAATTAAAAAATGTTTACAAACTATTTATAAATATATTTGTCACATATATGATTAACATATGGTGATGCTTACTTTATTCGGTAAATGAATTGAACATATTCAAATCGTGTTCGTATGTTGTGTGATGGTTGTGGTGTGTTATCATTGGATGCATTACATTTATGTCACTTTGTTGTTGTGATACCTGATTTGCTTGCTGTCCGTTCGTTGACGTATCCATCTGACCTGCAGATGCTGACCATTGATTTGAAGTCCAATTATTTGTTTGTGTTTGATGTGTACCTGCTGTGTTCAGTTGCGTGTAAGTAGTTGGACTTCTTGACGATGGACTATTCATTTGTTGATAACCTTGATTGTAATCTACATTCTGTTTTTCTATTTGATTGAGTACTGCTTGATTAGTTGTTGAATTTTGGCTATAATGCATTTGTTGGGGATCATAGGCAGGTGAATACATTGAATTTTGTAATTGTTGTACGCATCGATCTTGTACAATGTTTTGATTATTAAGATGTTGCTGCTGTACCGTTCTATTATAAGCTCCATATGCATCGATATTTTGCGGATCGATTTTCCGTTCATTGATTGTAGAAAGCCCATTGTTTGTTGTTTGTGCGCTGTTGAGTTGATTGTGATGTGGATGATATTGTTGATTTTGATTCTGTTGAACGTGCAAACGCAACATGTTCGCGTCCATATGATTTGCTTGATTAAGTTGACTAAGTTGATTTTGCGTATGTAATTGATGATCAACTTGTTGTTGATTTTCCAATGTTTGATTATTCAACTGATTAGTACACACTATATATTCTACCTCGTTTGTATATGGATTTATGAATGCGTAGCATGTGGTTTTCAACTCAACATATAAATCATTTTTTGCCTTTATCTTATAATAACATGATACATAGTGACCTTTGAGCTTGAGTACATTTTCAAACGTCTCACGCATACGTAGTTGACTTTCAGGATTTAAAAAATCAAAAAAAATTTTATCTAATAATTCCTGAGGCTGATGGCCTAAAATACCAGTTACTCGCTGATCGACAAAAGTGAATTTACCATCTAAAGAATGTCTTGAAATAAATTCCGAATTCGAGTTCGAACCGAGCAAATCATTTGATTCAGGAGCAGATGTTACTTGAAGCCTTGCGATTGCTATTAAACAATAATTATTCACACCGTGTTCATCGTCTAATCCTCGATCCAACGAATTAGTCATATTTTGTGCAGGTGGCCAACTTTTTATATAGCCAGTACAATGTACAACTGCATATGAATGATTATCAAGCTGTGGTCCAAGCGTATTACGGTTACGAAATCTATTCAAAATATTATGATCAGGTTGATAATTGCCCATTCTCATTCTGCAAATAAATCCCCGACGTATACTCGTCGATATTCGAACTGAACTTTGATGACCTTCCTTCTTTACAGTTCCTGTTTTTAAATCTAATATTCTACCCGAATTCGAATCTTGTGTAGACAGTTGTTCTCGTACCTTTTCAATATCATCAGGATGTATAAGTTTATATATTGATGAACTGTAAAAATCATTTTGGGAATGATTGAGAACTGGTGTAACAGAGTCTGATACGAATATTATTCGGCCTGTTTCACAAGCTACTACAAATAGAAAGCCGTCAGCAGCTTCAAGTATCAAATGTTTAAGTTCTTGATCAGTCAGAAATGATGGCTTGTAACTTCCGTCATTTGTTTGGTTGCCAGTGCCTCTCAGCTGTTTCATGTGTGCCACAGCCATTCTTAGGATAGTCAATTTATCTGGCTTTCGAGCCAATGTTGAACATGTCGGCACCATATCTGATAATTCAGTTATATAGGCTGTCATTTTATTACGTCTACGTCGCTCAATTTCACTGTGATTTTCACGCGCGAAACGTTCTCTATCTTGAACCTGCTCTTCCTCCATTTTTCAAATCGTTTATTCAAGTTTTTGATTTATTTTTATAATTATTTAATGACTGATTAATTTAATCAAAAGATTGATATCAAAATAATTATTGATAACTCAAAAAATGATTCATATATATGTATATATATTTTTTTATCATTGAGAAACAAGTGTTAAAGACTTTTTTGACTTTATTCAAAAATTATTTAAAAAGTTTTTCTTTTTTAATTTCACTAATCACTAGTTGACTAATTTAAGTATATTTACTTATTTTATTTCTTATAAAACAACAATTTAAAAAACACAGGATGATCTTAAAAATATGATGATTAGTGATGGCAAAATAAATAAATACAGGTAAAGTTCAATGTTTTTGTATTAAATATCAACTTACCACAGATAAACACAGAATTTAAACAAAGAGAATATTTAGATATGCGCAAGTTTATTTGCACATTTTTCTTTAAGGACATCTATTGGTGATTTTATAAACTAATCTTAATTTAAATTAAAATTTTTTGAAATGTTTATATCATTCCGAATTATTCCATTGACTATTTATTATTCATTTGCCGATTGGCAAATTTTAACACTTGGGTTAAAAGTATTTGAATTTTTATAGAAAAATTTATAAATTATCAATAATATTTTACAAGTTTAACAAAAAATTCAATTTTATTTGAACTCAATAAAAAAAATTAGCTAAAATTTATATACATAATTTATCCAAAGTATATTTGAAAAATTTTAAGCATCGTTAAAAAAAAGGCAAAAATTTTTCATTTTAATTATCGATATCAATTTTGATTGATTGAAGATAAAAATTTTTTTGTCATTATTTTCTTTATAAATTACGAATTTCTTAAATAAAAGTCTTTTGGAATTCAATAAAATAATAAAATTTACTTTTTATTTTATCAAATTTAAATTGTGAATATGTTTTGTTTGAATTTTTTAAAATTTTTTAAATTAAATCAAATATATTTTTTTATTGTATTTTATGATTATATTCCAAATACTTTTTGAAAAACTTAGTTTAAATATTAAAAAATGGAATTAATAATAATTTAACATAATCGCCTGAAATTTTTAGCGACATTTTTTAATGTTTTGGTTCTGATTTCAAAATTTTCTGATTTCTGATCTATGATTGATTTTTATATATTTTCATAATAAAATATACATTTTTCCCATAATAAATTATAAAAAAAAAATTTTATCGTTTCAAAATTTCTAATTTCATAAATTTAATCACAAGAAATCATTTTTGCTTGATTGAATTTTTGAAAACTAAATGAAAATTCAAGTCATTTAACCTGATTGCAAAAGAATTTTTTTTGATGCGTCAAAATTTTTTTGATTGATCGAATCTTGAACAGCTGACTTATAAATGCATAATTTTTTAATTGATTATTATTAATTTTTGTTTTTTTTATTAAATTCGATTTTTTATATGAAATTTTTAAAATTTTTCGAAATATTATATGTACATTATATATCTTATATATTACATCTTTTAATTTAACTGGTTTACATGATTGTGATATATATATTTATTTTTGTTATTTTAAGTCCATTTATTGCAATAAATAAAATTTTAAAAAATTTTTTCTAAAAAAATTTATTTGAATAATTTTTTTTTCTAATAAATTATTTGAAAATTTTCAAGCTCATTAAGAGTGTTTGAGATAAATTTAAAAATCTGGAGCTGTAAAAAGGGCCTAAAAATTAATTTAAGAAAAAAAAATCTAATTAAATAAATCTGCATCCGATAGAAGAATATTAATGAGCTGACTAATGAGAATCTGTATCGAGTGTTGTGATCCAATATTATTGATTTTAAGGCATTGATAGAACCTTCATGATCATGTATTAAAAAGGTTTCATGCCATTCTCCGCTATCGTACAAATGTGTGTTTAAAATGTTTTACAATTATCTATCCCCAATGATCATCTCAAAAAAATTTTCGACTCAAATTTATAGTGTTTGAACATATAAATTTATTTTTATTCTTTTCAACTTTTACGAATTCTTCGTAACGAGTCACTGGTCTCTATTTCAAGCTAAGAGAGCTGTACCAAAATAACTTAAATTACTTGGACCAACTAGCAACAATCTTTTAGTACATCTTTTTTTTAGTTAATTCCCTTGATTTACTCCGCAACGACTTAAATTGAATAACTTCTGATCCCTCACTTGATAATTTATCAAGCAAAATTTGTTTTGAATTAAGTATGTTTGTTTTTTGATCACATTTGATTCTCTCTATTCAGCATCTCCAAATAAATAAATTTGCAGCCAATTCGATCTTCATTCGCTTGCTGCGATGCTTTTCAATGTACAGTGCTTCTTTTTGCAAAAAAAAATATGAAGTGAACATTTACGCTTTTTAAATTGTACGTCGAAGACAATTTTGCTACTCCACCCAAAGATAAACAAATTTAATTTAGAACGTTATTTTTTATTTTTATAATCATGATCTTTTCTTCAAAAATTTCAACTTTTACATTCAAATAATCTGTTATTCTTTTTTTTTCTTAATTTTTGAAATTATGTACTCTAGGATCAAGTCAGCTATTTTGATTTGCACTTTGTTTCTAAATTAGTTTTTAGTCAAGTTGCGTTGCATCTCCCACGATATCGTTCGAATTCAGTAGTATATTTCCGTGCCAAACTTAAGTTAATTTTTCTCAAAAATATTTTCCAATACACTTTTTTGCTAATGAAAATTGAATATATCGATGAAGTAATCGATTAGAAATTTCCTAACTTAAATTAACGCTTCAATTTTTTTTTCATTTCAGAATTTAATAAATTTTTATTAAGTTTTGATGAACAATTATATTAAAATAAAAGTCAATAATTGATAATTATAAATTCTAACTCCTTTAAATAATTCAAAATCTTATCCAAAAAGTATTCGTTTTTAAATAATTATATCTTATAATTAAGCTTTCGTTTTCTCTTCTAAAAATTAATATCTATCATAAATAAGTTATTTCGTATTTTTTTAGGCCATAAATTAGAAAAATTCGTATAACACCAAATTTCATACATTACAGATTTAAAGCAAGCAAGTTTGTTGTCACTCATCATTTTATAAAATGGGAATTTTTTTAATGTATGATACTTATTAAAAAATTTTGATTGACTATTAGAAACCAAGAAAAAGTTTTTATTTATCGATGACAATTATTAGCTCACTTTTATAAACAGTCTTGTTGCATATCTGAAGCCATGTCAAAGAAGATAGATTTTTATGGCTTAAATGAATTTTAAATGAGATAATTAAAAAGAAAAGTTTAAATAAGTTACATGATAATAAATACTACCTGAATTGACTAGCAATTAGATTTGGAAAATTCAGATGACGATTAGTAATTGACTACAAGAAATGATCATATATAAACACTCAAATTAATTCTTTATAGCGTTTTAAAATAAAATCATCCATAATTGTGATTCTACTTATTCAAATTAAATCATTTAATTGGATAAACTTGATTTGAAAATAAATTTTGATCAAGTTCAACAGGTTCATTTTGTTTTCATTGAAAAAGATTTGTGATCACTCAGATTCTATTCAATGCTATTGAACATTGCCTATTCAATAAAATAGCATTAGAAATAGATTCACTTTATTTATTTACTTATTTAAATTAAATCAAAAAACAATGTATGAAATGAGTTTACAAATCTATTCTTGTATAAATGAATTAGAAGGATAAATCGCTTCGATGAACAAATGAAAAAAATAATAAAGAAGAACAGAAATATATCATTGGCCGTCAATTGGCTTCAAGAATAAAAAGAAAAGACATCTCATTGCAAAGGATTAATTCTACTTGATATATAGATTTAACTTTTGTAATTTTTAGGCCGTAAATCTAATTTTTGGTTTGTAACCCTTTTATCGCTCGTACTTTTTTTTACTTCAAAATGTCAAAAATATTTCTCTTTTCTACAAATAATGACCCGTCAGGAGATGAGTTGAACAATTAAACATTTAAATGCAAATAGAATTGTATCAACTTTATATTATAGCATAGACTGACTATCCAACATAATTTAATTTATCTACTCAAATTCTTAATCAGGGCATTTTTTATTGAAACGTTCATTTTAGAATTTTTCGTTTAAGACTCGATTAGTATAATCCATAGAATTTTCATAGTACATAATGGTTCAAAGAGTACTCTACTAAATTCAATTGAAAATATTAAATAAATACAATCAATTTAAAAGCTGTCATCTTGATTTGTAAATATCGACCAATTTTCTATTTTTTGAAAAGAAAAAAAAATGATTATATGTATTCTTCTATCATGTATTTATTTGAACTCTAACAAAATTAAAAATATTAGCTACAAACTATTTAAAGATAAAAAAAACTCGTGTTACCCTTTCTAGTGTGACTCATTCACCATGTTTTTTATCAAATGATATATTGAGTGTAGTGTTTATCGATTAGTTTTGATCAAAGTATATCATTTATACAATGTATTTAAATGTATCAAAAAATTTGTTTTGTCTGAATGCAAGTAGTTAGAATATGTTTTTTTTTTTTTTTTTTTTTGTTTTTTAATTTCCATTAATATTAAAAAAGTCATTAATGATAGAGGAGCATTTTTTTTCTTATCGAATTGATTGTATTGATTCGCAGCGAAATTGATCTGTTTGTTTTAATCTAATAAGCCTTCTTAATTGAATGGATAATTTTAAATTTTAAAAGTATTAATGATTTTAAAACTTTTTTAAATGTTTAAGAGATGGTAAAGACGATTGATTGTTGTTTAATTTTGGAGAATATTTTAGATTTTAAGCACGTGTAGATCTAAGATTTTATTTTTGAATTTGCAATCCAAATTGTGCATCAAAATCATCAGTCAAATCAATGTCTAGCTATTAGAAAAAAGACAAATTACAGTACAGTTAGTGAATGAAGATCCGTTTTAATTTTATCAATATCACTTATTGAATTCAATGCATATCAAAAAAAACATTGAGTTTTTTTTTGAAAAAAATATTTTGATGATCAATTCGATTCATATTCGGTTGAATAAGTAATATTAAATTTTATAGAGTATCAAATTAAAATTGTTAGATAATGCGCGGAATTTTTTTCATATATATTTTATTAATAATCAATTGGTTTTATTGTCAATAAATAAGCAATTTTACATGAATAGTGATAATAATATTTCAAAAATTAAAGCCTAGTTTTTTTTTATTGCGATATTTAACAGAAAATATATTTGAAAATTATATTAAAATCAAGGTCTAGCTATTAATATGCTGGATCGCTATAAAATATCTATTTAATTATTAAGTAAATAATTATTAATAATTGAGAAAATCGATTGCAATTTTTTCAATTTTTTACCCTGTGAAAGATTTGTATTTTGGATAGATTTCTGAATATATTTTTTAAAATATCATAAAATCAAGTTAGCCACTCTATACCAATTCATTAAAGATTTGGAAACGAAACATAAAAATTGATTAGTTTGATTTATTTTCATCTGTAAGAGAAATTTTTTTTTTCTTTTTCCTCAAGCAATGAAATTCACGTTCAGCAGATTATAAATGCCCAAGTAAAAGATTAAGTAATAAGAAAATATGTTACCCAATTTAAAATCTAAGAAATATCGATTTAATAGTTTTATTATAAACAAAATATTTAGTTATGATTTTTCATTTTATTTCGCTTTATTAGAATCTTTTATATGAATTTGCAAAATTATTTTTGATTTTGTCAACACTCCTATTTTTATTCATAAGAATGGATTGACAAATTTTCTGTATTTAGTACAATTTTTTATTTTAGATCTCAAATCATCCATAATATATTAAGTCAATAAATTCAATAAGCTTAGTTAATATAACTTAGTTACAAAACCTAAATACTACTATTTCTAGATTTCGCAATCTTACTTCTAGTACAAAACTCAATAGTCTTTTTGTATATTTTTTGATGGATGAGCTTCTTCACTTGAATTTTAAAAAAAAATTTGAATTTACTTTCCTAAGACATTCAGAACTTTTTTTTTTAATTATTGATAAAGTTTACGCGTTTAGAAAAAATTTTTCTAAATTGAATTTTATCTGTTATTTAATATTTCATTTTTTTATTAGCGAATCAATCGTACAATGATGTTTTTTTTTTTAATATCGATCTATAAAATATTTCGCTGCAACTAGTCTATCATTGTTTTACTTTTTGTAATATTTAATAATTTTTCAGGTTTATTTATGATTTTTTTTAGTCTCTTCTTATATACTTATAATATTAGAAATCCAACAAACGTTTAAACCTATCTGCATTTTGAAAAATTATTTTAATCAAAAAGTTTATTCAAATAGATAGTTCATTATTTGTAAACACAGTATTTAAACCCGAAACATGCTTTTAATTTCAAAAATTTTCAATTTTATTTCTTTAAAAAAAAATAGAGATAAGCTGACTAATACTTTATATAATGCACATTTATATGCATCAATACACTTCGCTTGTGCATTTTTTCAATAATGGCTATCATTTAATTTAAAATCTTTATCAATATTGAACTTAATTGCAATAAAAATCATTCTTTTTCAATTGATGGTTATTTTTTTCTTTTTGTATTTTCTTAATTTTTTATTTATTTTTCTATATATTTTCTGTCAGTTTTCAATTTGAGTTTTTAAGGTTAGGAAAACTTGAGACAATTTTTAATTGGACACTTTTTTTCAAGTTCAACTAAATTATTGATTTTTGTTTGTTAATCTTATTGGAAATAATCTTTTAGTCATGAATTCATTTGATTTAAAATTTAAAACAAAAAAAAAAATCTCATAAAAAGATCATCTAGATTTTAGTAACACCAATAATAAAAGCATTAAATCATAAATTTTTATCAAAATTATTTTACAATCATTCAAATCCAATTATCTTGGCCTGTTAACTAAAATCTAATTGAAAATTTTTGATCGAATTTTTTTGATTTATTATTTTTCATAAATAAAGAAATTTTTAGAACTTTTTCAAAAAATAATAAATTGAAGTCATGAAAAGCCTTGGCTAACTTCAAAAATTGATCAATACTATATGTAAAAATTTTTTTGCCTGATTAATCTACTTTTCTACAGAGGATGCAGACGATTTTCATATATTAGCTTGTCATTAGTTTTTGAATGAATACGTTTGAAGAGTGAGGTTTTTAGTTGAAATTATAATCGAAATGAAGATTGTCATATGCAAGTGCAGAAGAGTTTAATAAGGTTTAATATTTAAATTGTTTGATTCTGTATAGCCTAGAGTATGTGAATCATTAATGCGATAAATTGTATATTAATGTGGTTTCTAATTATTACTGATAAATAACTAATAAATTTTTTGAAACAATTAATAATATAAAATACTACTGCATTAATGATGTAAATTTTGTTTAATTGATTCTTGATCGTATTAACCGAAGCAAGTATTTAGATTAAAATTATTTGCCTAATTATATGTAGGTAGATGGCCATTAATTCTACTTTAGAAAGATATTTCTTCAATTTAAAGAGTATTAGAATGATGTTTAAGAATATTTCGAATAAAATTGCAGGTGAAAAAAAATGCAAGAAATTTAAGAGATTTATTTTGAATCAATCATGAATTAAAAAAAAAAAAGGAATTTTATATTTAATTGCTATTAGCTAAAAGAAAACAAATTAGATACTAATAGACAACGTTAATATAAAAAATTTATAAAAATTATAACTTATTAATTGAAAAATAATTTATAAAAAAAATATTAACTCTTTAAAAATTAAAAGAGGTAAGGTATAAATAAAATTTTACAATAAAAATAATGAAAATAATTATAAATCTTTGATATGATATCAGATATATGATATGACTGCCTCATTGTAATATATTTTTTTATTTTTATTTCTCATTTATTTTTGTGACTCTAAATAAAATGAATTAATCGGAGTCGATTTATGTTTTGAATATATTCATTATTTGCCTATGTGAAATTTTATGTTCTATGATTTATTTTGAAATGTATAAATTATCAATCAGTAATAATTAATTTTAATCTAAATTCTTCTCAAAAGGTCAATTATAATTAGCCCTTCACATCAAGTGTCGAAATATTTTTCGCGTGCTAAATATATGCTTATAAATTCTAATTTATTTTTGAATTCAACAAGCAATAAACGAGAAAATTTTTTGAAATATCGAAGACGCAATTTATATTTTATATGCAAAAATGAGGCAAAGGCGATTTTTCGATTATGCCGCTAAAAATTTATAAATATTTCTTGTGAACATTATATTTCTTTATTATATCCAGTTTCATCTAATAAGTGATAATTTTTAGCCTCTAACAATGAGTACTGAAATAATTTATGATAAATTATATTGAAATTGATTATGCATTTTGCTTGTCAAATTATTATTTAGTTTAATATTTTATTTATTTATTTTTTTTTTTTTGAATTTCATTAACTTTTTTTGGTCCATTTCAGAGATTTTAATGTTTTCTGATTACAATCTCTTTCAGCTAAATAGGAACGTTAAGTGCGACTTATGAAGTACATCTTTAGAAGTATAATGAGATCAAAATTACTATATAATATTAATTGAATATGAAATGATTATGTTCAAATGATTATTTATTAAGAGCTCGCTACAAACATATTTATAAATATATTTGAAAGCATTTTTACCTAGATAGGGATAGAACACAAAAATGATTGAATTTATAATGAAAAACAATCATCAAATTATTGACGGGAGCTTTTGCATGACTCTTGTATTGACTTTAAATTATAAATCCTATAAATATTTTCAAATATCAACAATTCTAATATTCAAATATTATTATGTTAAGCGTACTTTTATGATTACAATATAATATTCATAATTATCAT
>BLXL01012825.1:0-13004 GCA_023170135.1 Acarapis woodi | reverse complement strand
TATTATGATGACTAGTTAAATGTTAGTAACATTGATGAATTTTAATAATATCAATATTATAATCAAATTAATTCATGAGTCGAAGAGTTGAAAATCATTTCTTTTAGATATCAAATTCACTAAATATTTTTTGGAAAAAACATTGTCTTATATTACAATAAAATTTATAATCACTTAATATAACTTAAATAAATGTAGAATCAGATTCATGATTTATTATTTTCTACATGATTACAACTTCGAATTTTAAAAAAATAAAATTTCTTTTTTAATGATAATTTAATGATGTCAGTTAAAAATACATATCGGCTAATTTGAATATTATTACATAGTAAAAAAAAATTTCTTAAAGATAAATTATCTTTTAGACATTTGTAGAGTTACAAAGATATTTGATAGATTTTAGAAACAATTTTATCTTTCACTACTTCAAGTGTAAAAAATTAAGTATCATAATATTTTTTTCAATTCATCAGGTTTTTTCGAACTTTTTCTTTTTGAAAATTCATTCGATTTTCAATATATCTTCTAATTAGATCTTTTTGTGATTATTTTTAAATCTTCGAATGAATCTTCATCAAAATTTTTTTTAAAATATTTGGCAAATAAAACTTAATTTTATATCTTGAATATATATTCAAAAAAAAAAAAAAAATTTGTGCTCTGCAAGATATAAACAATCATTCAACTATAGAGTTAGTGGCATTTTAATTTTGGAATCTTTTTACATGTGGATTCATATGATAAATGAAGAATACTCAAATTCATTTACACAAAAAAATTTTTCAAATTAGAGATAAATTATTTTCAAATGTTCACACAACTATATTTAGTTCTTATGGGACAATCAAAAAAAAAAAATCTATGATGAATGCACTCATTTTATTTCATGATAGTTTGAAATTTTGTAGAAAGTATACATAATGATAGAATAATTATAATTTTTGAATTAAGCCCAAGTCATAAGTAAATAAGTTAATGAATAATGCGTATCAATTAGATAAGACTTTTTTAGATTTATGTTTGTTTTCATTGTTTTATTAATTTTTGAAATGATAAAATATGCTATAAATTACTTGAATCATTGAAATCAGATATAATAATTTTTAAATTCTAATTATACAATTGGAAGGCAACATTCCGAATTGAATTCGTGATTCATATGTTTAGTCTTTTTACTCGCGAATCAATACATTTTTTAAATTTGTTTTGACAAAAGACCATTGAATATTTAATGATTAAAAATTCAATTTCAACAAAGTATATGAACACTCTACACGAATTATTTCGATTGATTAAAATTTTTCTATGAAATCTAATTAGCTTTCAACTAGTCTGAAAATTATCTTTTGTAATTAAATTAAAAAAAAAATATGAAACATTGTTCTAATTTTATACTATGTTTTTCTAATCATCGTTTTAGGCATGCATAAGATTCAAGGCTATTATACTTTTTTGCTTGGCATTGCGTGTCTAAATAATATTTTGATTAAACCTACAATAAAATTTTTATAATTAATAAATGTAATTAATACTAATGAGAATTTAATTGATACTTTTTTATTGAATGATTGATTATGAAACTTAATTTTACTAAATTAGCTGAATCGGTTACTTAATTTATGCAATTTATGCTTTTAGTATTAAAAAAGTTAATCATTAATAGTTCAAAAATGTTCATGATTATTTAAAAAATTACTTCAATTATTTAGCTAATGTAGGACTCGTTTTCAGGAGATTAGTTCTAGTAATTTATCTTCAACTCTTATTATTACGCATCGACTTTTTAGAATTTGGTTTTTAAAATTTAATAATATTTAATCGATATTTTTAATATTAATTTAATAAATATTATATTACTCGAGTCAATTATTTTAAATCATTATTTATTGAAGAAAATAAACTTAGAGTGTTTGCGAAATTTTCTTTTTAGTTTAAAAATTGATTATTAATGATTTAAAAATTGGAATGAAATCAAATCGTATTTCTTTCGATTTTTAGCTTTCATAGGCCAATTTACTTAAAAAAAATCATTTTCTTTTTATCCATCATATTTAATTTGATGAAGACAATTTACTAAGGCATTCATAATAGTAAATATTACAATCTTAAAATTTTTTTATGAACTACATCATTTGTAAGTGTTCAAAGGGTCTACATTCTGACAAATTGTAATGAATTTTTCTTAAGTTAAAAAATTTTTTTCAATAAAAAAATTTATAACAATAATTAATAATACATTTAAATAATTGTTTTTATTTAGAGATGAATGGCCAATTTTAGATTATCATTTGTCTTGCAAATCAACTAAAGATATAATGTTCTCAAGCATTTTTTTAGAAAATCAAATTCAAAACCTGCTTCGCATTATTCATTATTTACAATAGTAGCACTCTCCCTTTCAAATTGTTTTAAATGATGTCAGTTTCCTTTAAGATTTTTTTATGATCAAAAATGCTTATATCTGCTTTTGACATTATTGTTTTTTTTTGCCAGTTAACTCATCGTGTGTTCTCAGATGATCATCTTAAATTAAAATTATTAACTAATTCAAAAATTGTTTTTCAAAAATGAATAGATGTTACTTATCCAAATTATAACTTATCTTTTGACCAACTTTTTTCAGTAATACTTAAAATAATGATTTATATTTGAATTATTTAATAATAATTCCGCTTTTTTCAAATTATTTTCTTTACATCAAAACTTTAATTTTCGAATTCTAAACAATTTTCTATTTTAAAATCTTCATTTATGTTAGAAACTTTCATCTCAATTAAAAACAAAAATTTTCAACATTTATGTGCGATTTATGAAATACATCCTATCCATTTGTTCAATGTAAAATTACTTGACCAAGTTACTTATCAGCACAATTTTTTTGAATGCGTATGCGTATTACGTACATACACACTCAACAATTTAGTTGTTTTAAATACTTATACTTCTCAGAAGAATAAATTTTTTAAAACACTCACAAGTAATTTTTCTCTACCGATTAAATAATTTTTGACATTACACAATAATTTCTAATTTTCTTTTTTTTGATGAGTAATTTTGAGGTATCTAAATTGAAAATCGGCCAAATATTTTGTAAAATAATATATTGCTGATTTTTATTAGAATAAAATTTTAGTCTCAGATTATAAAATAGAATACAAACTTAAAGTAGTTTAATATTTTTATTTCAGCTTCGAGCTAAAAATTTAAATTTGATTAGGTTGCAATTAATATCAAAAAAAAAATATGTAGTCAATTTTTATCGAATTCTCAAGACAATTGAGCAATTAAATCATCATGTGCGGACAATTTGTCATTCGAGATTTCGGCTACTCTAATCCATATTATAAAATGCTTTCTCAGATCTGATTTTTAAAAAACGCAGTTAAACTGAAAAAATATTCATAAAATATATAGTATGAATAAAAAACTAATTAACTTAATGAGAATTTAAAATGCATTGGTAATTGTTTTGTGAAATTTTTAATAATTGCTAGTAATGGCTTTACTAAATTTTTTGATTAAATATTTAGATCATTAACTTTAAACAAAGTAGCAATTTACTAAAATAAAGTTTGCGGGCTGATAGTAGACTTAAATATTCTTAAAAAACGCTTACAACTTTTTTAAATTTTGAAAGGAAAAAGCAAAAGTGATGTGAACATAAATATATTTATAATGTAATATATTATAGAATTTATCAAACATCGTCCATGTATATTTAAAAAATAATTCGGAAAATGTATGACATAGTTTTCAAATTTTTCGATGTATCGAAATAGAAAATTTTATTTTAAATTGTCTTCAATAGACTATATATACTGAATGTATTCTAATACATGATGAATTAATAAATTCTCTTATGTGTTTTTGAATTTTTTTTGAATTATTTAAATTATTTGATAATTTTATTATATATTATGTTCCATTACATTATGAATGTGAAAATTGGAGTATCTTTAATCGGGAATTCTTAATTTAAAAATTTTAAATGAACTGACAAAGTGAAGATTAAAAATATTTTTGCTAATTTCGAAAAAAAAATTCCCCATCATTTTACTAAATTCGTAATTATTTTAAAAAAAATTTTTGAAATTTTTGAAATATATGAATCTTGGTTATTGTAAAATTTTCGAAGACAAATAATATATTTTAAAATAATCTAAATGCCTGTAAATTTAAAAAATTATATAATTATATTATAACATAATGCATTCATATAAATATAAATATAATTCTACATTTAGAGCCATTTTTTTGTGAATATTTTTTTTGAATAATAATTCAATGGATAATATTTTGTTCATAATTGTGTTTAACTTACGAAAATATTTTTAAATTATCATTCCATTCAACAATCACCTATCAGATTAATTTATTAATTTGATAATTTTTTTTATTCCATAGAGTTTTAATTATAAATTCTTGTTTAAAATTTGCAATTAATTAATTTTGAAGATTTTAGTAAATTTCATTGTAGTTCAATTTAGAATTCATTGATTATAATTTTATTTTAAATTTTTTTAAGATCAAGTCTTCAAAAATGATCTAATTGACCAAAAAATTTATTATACAATTGTTATGTATATTTATTTATTTTTTCAATAACGTAACAGATACGATTATAAATATTATTTTGCAATGTCTTTATTTTAATGTTTATATATTATAATCACAAAAATCACAGAAATGTTAATGAATACCAAAAGCACTAATCTTTGAATTAGAATTTTTTTTT
The DNA here is from genome assembly GCA_023170135.1 of Acarapis woodi. NCBI lineage: Eukaryota > Metazoa > Arthropoda > Arachnida > Trombidiformes > Tarsonemidae > Acarapis > Acarapis woodi. Next base: position 8,266 of record BLXL01012825.1, on the reverse strand, counting down.
TTTTTACTTTTACTAAATAAAATAATAATTTATATAATTTTTAAAATTAAGTGTAGTTAAAAACATTTAAAAATTTTAAATTCGTATTTTCTCAATGTATATCATAAAGGGCTGAAAACTTTTTTGAGACAATAAATTGCTTGCATAAAAATTCATATATCGAGAATATATTCTAATCTTAAAGTATTTTTATTAGAAATTTCCATCAATTGATTTTTTTTAATTAACCAGGTAAACTCGCGTGACTATAATTCAATTAGAAGTCAATAGATTTATTAGAAACTTGAAAATATTATTTTATTATTTGTCGATCAGAATTCACTCGAAAAATTTAAAAATTTTAAGCTTTCTTTGAAATCAAAATTAATAAATTTTCTTCATTTGCAAAATCAACCTGAATATGACTAAAAACATTTTTTTTATCTGATATAAATTTACTATCTACAAATAAATTCAATATTTATGTCATAAATTTATGCTAAAACTTTTTAATAGATTTTTTTAAAAAAAATTTTTCAAAGAAACATTTATGATATATTGCTTTCTATTGTGTGTGTTGTTAATCCTGAATTAACTTTAGCATATTTATTTAGTAGACAACCTAAAATTTTAAAATTTTTCAAAATTTTTTATTTAGAATAATCTCGAGCATTGATATCAAAACTAGTTGAAAAAAAAATTATATTTACTTTATAATTGATTAAGAGAAAAAAAATTCAATCCAAATTTATGATTATCTAGAGTATCATAATTTTCTTTATAATCAAAAATTCAATCACTTGTCTATTTAAAAAAGAACTATTAATCATAGTTCTTTCGAAGTCTGTATTTCAGCTGCAAATCGATTATTTTTTCAGTTTATCTTTTGTACCATTTTTGAATTTTAAATAATACTTTACTTTTAGTTTAAAATCGCAAATCATATTTCCAAAATAAAAGCTTATGGTCTTCTTTCCTTACGCAAATAGATTTGTCCGATTTTTCAAAACCTCTAATTTATCACATTCAAATTTAAAATTCGTACAGATTTATATTTTGCATTAGCATTGTCACCTTTAATTCGAAAATTTTTAGTCGTTGAATATAAATATTTTTCGAAAATTTTTTTTATTTGAGCAGTTAAAAAAAATTTTCATTTGAAAGTACAACTTAAGCACCCTGTTAAGTTTGAATATCTTTCATTATTGAAGTAATTTTTACAAAATTATTCAACAATTATAATTTCAATTTTAAATATTTTAAAAGTGCTTTGAACATATTTTGAATTTGGCAAATTATAAATGTTAGTTCCGTTGATATTTTTAAAAAATTATTTTACTTTTTATTTGCAACTTAAATACCTTCCTAGAAATAGTCTAATTCTTCAAATTTATTTGAGCTCATTGAGATTTATCAAAAAACCCGATTGATAATTTTTTCTAAGAATTTGATTTAAATTCTTCTGAATTCAAACTTTTAATATTTATTTTCTAAAATATATTTATATTCATTGTGCGAATATTTCTAAGTATTTATTAAACTTTCGAAAATTTTCTGACGGATTGTAAGAAAATTTATCTAGGATATTTTCTATTTGTGACCGATTGGTATATCTTATTACATATAATAATGAAATATTTGCTAGCATTAAGAAATTCTGGAAAATTTAAGGTTTCATTTCGCAAACTGATATTATAAGAAAAATCGGCAAAAATTTGATACCCGGAAAAAATTCTAAAACAGAAAAAAACTAAAGTTAGATTGCAAGATAAAAATTTTTTTATTTTCAATTGCTAATTATTTGTCAATCATATTAGTTTGATTTTATATAATTCAGTACCCTTTATAATTTCAATGTGTTTTTTATTAAAAAGAAAATAATTTTTATGAGAATTAGATGATCTGATTCGTCAAATTATTTTAGAGAAAAAGAATGAAATATTTTTTGATTTTGCTTAAATTCAAAAATGGCTATTAATGATCTTAAATACAAAAGAAAAATTTAAGTAATTTAATTAAAAAGTAAAATTCAAAAATATTTATTTGGCAGAAAAAAGATGTTTAGAAATGATTTTCATTGCATGGCTTTATTATCAAATCATTGATCGAATTCGTAAATACGATCAAATTTTCAATTTCATATCGAATTAATTATACCAATTGTGTGATTTCGAATTTATTTTAATTTATATTCATATAAATATGTCAATTATCTTGTACAATTATATAAACAGATAAACCCGAAAAAATTTTGCTACTTTTTTTTAAAAAAAATTTTCAACAGATTTCATATCTGAAAAACGATTTACAAAAGGAAAGAATTCTTAATAATGCCCTCAAGAAAAATTTTTAATTCGTGATTGAATTATATCGTAAAGTATTTGAATATATTTGAAAATTCAAATAACTTAAAATCTTTTATTCATAAGTACTATGCGAATAGTAATAAATTGTTTTTTAAAAATAAATTTTTTAATATTCAAATTTCTGAAAATTTTTCGTTTGAAATATAATTTTAAAAGAATAGACAAGTTAAGTGAAGAGCAATTTGAAATTTAAAAAAGATTCTTTTGATTTCGTAAAGAGAATAATAAATATGATTTGACAAGCGTTTATTAAATATTCAAACAAAAGTTCTCCCACATAAAAATAGCAAGAAAAAAAATGATTAAACAAAACAAAATAAATAATAATAATTGACAAAGATGTGAATTAAATATTTGATATAAAAAAGAAAATCATGAATAACCTTTTTATGAAATTTCAACTTCGATCGATTTTTCATGTACATTTTAACTAAAAATCTCTCACTAAAAATTTTCGTAAGCGATAATAGATAAGTAGGAAATATAAATCTCGATTCGATATTATAAGAAAAACGAAGATGTATCACAAAAATAATTAATTTTCGAAATTTGTTTATTCATGTTTTTATGTGTACACAGTTATTTCATTTGTTTTTTTTTGTATATGATATAAAATAATGATTTCCTGAAAAATTTAATTTAGAAAAGCAAACTGTCATTAATTTAATTTGACATTTCACAATCTATGGGATATTGAACCAATCTTGATAAAAACAGTGTATTTAGTATATTCATGAAAAATAAGTTTTTCGATGTATATGATTTACTTTTAATTTTAATTTTAAGTCTATTCAATAAATTTGATAATTTTAAATGTTTCGAAAATAATTTTCTGAAAAAATATTTTTTGTCAAAAAAAAAAATAATAAATAAAATTGAACAGGTGCAGAAATTTATCTTGCATTGATTTCATCATTCACAATTATAAATTTTTTAAATTTATTCTATTATCTCTTTACATAAAACTTATTGTTTTATAAATTTTTTTGTGAATTTATATTTTATTGATTGATAAACAAATAAATTGAACATTTATTATTAATTAAATATTTTATAACTGACAGACAATTATAATTTGAATCATAAATGGATTTATGATTTTCTGTATGTAAATTCGTTATCATTTATAATATTAGCCTTATGTTGATCAGTTTCAACAGTTGTCAATCAATTGGCCAATTTTTTTCGATTTATCAACAAAAAGATGTCTTTATGCACCTGTTGATTCAAATACTTTTCTATTCAAATTTTTTGTTCAATAAATCATTCTTTTTTTTTCAAGTTTAATTCAATCATTCGTTATTATATTTGCATATATTGCTAAATAATTATCTCACACAAATTATAAATTTCATTTTGAATTATCTTATTATATGATATACTTATCATATAAAAACATGAAAAATAAGATTAAGATTTATTTCTTGTTTGATTGATATATATGCAAACAGTTTAAAAATTATATCATTTATAAAATGAAAGCAACTTAACATAACACTCGTAATGATACAGATTTTGAATGAATTGATAATTTTCAACAAAGACTCACAAATTCTTTGAGCGTAACGACTAAATATAAATTATTTGATAAGTTTGAAATTTATATTCTAATTAGATCTGTTTTTTTTTTCATATTTTTTGTCTCAAATAAACATCTTTAAGAGGAATTTTTTAACTACAAGATTGATTTACTGTGCTGATCAAAGTTTGAGAACTACTTGTAACTAAAAAATCATTATTCTTCTCAATAATTGATTCTGATTGTGCTCATTAACAAACTTAAATTATCCATAAAACTAACTCTTAAAAAAAATAAAAAAATTCTAATTCGAATAAATTTTTCGACTGAATAATCAAAACGACAATCGACCGTATAAATAAATCATTTTTCTCTTTCTTAATTTGTTCAAAATACTAGTCAAATTTGATCCGATAAATATTAACCAAAATTTTATAGCGAGATATCATAAATAAAAGTACATCAATTTACACTTTCATTCGTTATGATGAAAAATAGGTACAATTAACATGTGTGTATAATTATTTTATTTTCACTAAACAAAAATTAAATTATACGATATGAATAAGTGAATCCATAATACTATGTCGAATCAAAAGGTACCACAAAAAAATAAAGAAACTTGTTTAAGAAAAATCTAAACGATTGATAAATAATTGACATAATGAATGTTTGAGCTCTGTTTTAAGATAAAAAGTGGCATTTCAATTTTTTACACTTAGTAACGACATTCCCGATTCATTATTTAACTAAATAAACGATAAACATCTCTTACATCACATAATATTTCCTACTTATATGGTCGAAAGTATAGGAATTCTCAAAAAAACTTTCTAATATTATTCCTAATAATTTTATACAATTTTATTATTAAAAAATTAAGGTCCTATCGTCACTTAGACTAGATCTTAAACTTTATATTTAATTAACAAATATGACGATTGTTTGAAAGCAGTAGATTATTTCTAAAATAAAACTTTTCAAACTTTCTAATTATTATGAACGTGTAAATTTTTGGTATTTTTATTTTAAGAGTTAATTTAAAGCTGGCAGACTCAATTATTTATTGTTTTTTGCATTTTTTTTTTGACTGATAAAAATTTACAAAAAAAATTTTTTAAATTTTTTACTTGAAAACAATAATGTTTGAAAATTAGATACAATCTGAATGTTGGAAATACGGACCGCTTTAAAATAAATAAAACACAATAAACACAATAAATTCATTGAAACAACAAAAAATTTTTCATTTTAATTATCATTCTTTTCTCATAATTCACTAATATTATGAGTGATAAACAAGAGATCAACAATTTAATAATGTTCAAAATAAATAAGAGTTCATATATAATAATTATTTTTTTTAATGTTAAAACGTATTCAATCATTTTATAGAATATCAATAAGAATAAAAAGTTCTTTTTTGACAAAATACCATATGCTTTATTGAATAAGTGATATTTACGAAAATAAAGGCAAAGTTTTATCTAATTATTTTCAATTATTTACATAAGTTGTGTGTATGACTAAAAAAAATTCGATCCTTATCAAAATTTTTTAAACTTATAATCTGTAAATTATCATAAACTATCAATAGAGACAATGAAAACGATTCGAGAATCATAGTTTTTACTTCATCACATTCGTTCAAATTATTTAATTAATAAATTAAAATAACGCTTAATTTAATAAAGCTTTTATAATTATAATTGAATTTAACTAAATGAACTTGCTGAATATAAATAATTGTCTACAAAATGTTGCATCTGCTTTTGATCAAATGCATATCATTATTCGATTAGTGAAAAAATGCCCGACAAAATCAAAAAAAATCATTTTTATTTTTATATCGAGAAATTAAAAAGTTTAATTTAGAATTATTTAACAAAATGTATAAAATGTGTTGTTTGAAAAACTTATTCTCATCTAAAAATTGATCCATTCGAACAACTTGACGTCATCATTCGAATTGTTTTTATAATTTATATTTTATTATAGATTAAAAAGATAATTTAGAGGACTGGCGTCTTAACTGCGAAGTGCTGTTTGCGTGTATCTTTTTATTAACTTCATCACAGATTTTTGATATTGACGCCTGGCCGTATATATTTTACTGTAAGTGCAATTAGTTGATCAGAATTTGCCAGGTATGAGCTTATTCAATCTATAGTTCAAGTCACTTATCGGTATTCCAATCTATAGTGATTTGCACATTATTAGACCATTAATAATGAGTTTAAGATATGTTTCATCTGTACTCTACAATGTATTATTTTTTTCATCAATCTCTACTCATATTGTTTTAGATATAATTTTATAATTTTTAAGGCAATTTTTTTTATTTTTTCATGCAATAAAACTTGAGAAAAATTGTATAAGAATTTGATTTGAAGAAAAAAAATTTATTAACCTTTTTCAAGGAAAACAAAAATTGAAATTTCGATTCAAAAAGATCAATCTAAAAAATAGTTTTTCAAAGATGATTTATACGACTTTTTTCAAAATGATTTCCTCAAAAAATTTAATTGGAGTTTTTAAAGACTGTATTATCACTAAATCTGTTTAATATATATTTATGTGAAAATTATTTCAATTCAAATAAAGGGTAAAACATGTCAAAGCAACGGTGCGCTAAAATATTTTTGAATTATACGAATTTATTTTAAAACAAATCATTTTTTAGAGTTTGTATAATGTGTCTAAAATTTTATTTTTTATTGAGCAAAATTAAAAATTAAGTTGAGAAAGGCATTAAAAATTCTTTTATCTAATCCAATAAAGAAACCATAATAATGATTGATCGTGAATAATGAATTACTTTAAAACCTAAAAATGTGTGAAAGTTTCACGCAAAACATCTTTAGAGAATGAGACAATAAATAAGGATACAAAATAGGATCACCTACGAAAAAAGTCATGAAAAATTGAAAATCAATTTATGATAAGTCTAAAGGCTAGCAATCGTTAAAATTAGAGTTTCTAGAAATATGAACAATAATTATAAATCTTTAAGAATACAATTAATTATTAAAAGTGTAAAAAGAATAATAATAACTTTGAATTCTGCTTGTCGATAAAATCACGCATCAAGTTCAAAGTTATTTTCTGAGTTGATAATGTTTACTATTTAAGAAAAAAGTAGGAAGATATTTTGAACTAATACCGAAAAATAAAGACATCAACTAAACAAATGATAATATGAATTCACGGAATCTTTGAGAGAGTTCTCAATTTTGTAAGCTAAAAATAATGAATTTTTAATGTTTCACTGTCTATTAAAAAATTGATATGATTTTACCTAGGTATTTTTGATAAAATTGCTAAAATGTGAACATTTTATTGTAAAAAAAAATAAAAATTGTAAAAATAAAAAGAATTTTTTTAAGAGAAACTGAAAATCTGAACAGACTAATTATATTTAAATCTTACATACCCAAATTACAGCAACTTAATTTTTGAAATAAAATTGCACTAATTAATGATGACAAAAAATTTTTGCAAGATATTTTTTGAAGATATTGTTCGAATTATTAAATTTTTTCTTGGTCATTGATTTAGCTTTAATATTATCAGATAGGGTGAAAATTAGATAATTCATATCAATCTAAAAATTTATTTTGAAAATTTTTAGGAAAATTATTTCACAATTTGTTATTTTATATTTTCAGGCATTCCATTCTGCTTTTTTTGTTCGACTCATTTTTTACAAACATATTAAAAAATAAGGCAAAAATAAAGCAAGAATTAATAAGTAAATTAGTAATAGGCAATTATTTATCAGTTCTATGCTTCAAAAAATTTAATATATCTGCTATAATAATAGCAAGCGCGAAATAATTTTCAAAAAGTTTTTGATGAAAACATTTAAATTTTTCAGCAAAAAAGTTAGAAATAAAGGCAAAGCTTTCGATTTACTATTTCAAATGAACAATAGGCGATCTCGATATAGTCAATCCTCTTTTGTTTTATAATTTTTGAACTTGATTTTTAAACACTCTAATGAGAGCAAGAGTGCATGTCAAATGTGATCATTTGCTTGACGGTATATTGCTTTAAGTACACAATCATCTAAAGAAAATCTTTATTAATAATATTATTTTGGCACAAGAAACGTAATTTAGTCGATTCGAAATAAGTTATAAATTTTATAAGGAAAAACTACAAATATACAATTTTAACTTTAAACTGCCATAAATTCGCTTTCCCCGCAAGGCCCATTTCACTTTTATTATTGCTTAAATTATTTTAAACTTCGATATCGATTTTTACATTTGAATATTTCTTAAAAAAAATTTTCGCTGAAAAATTATTTTTATCATTTTTGTTTGGTTCAATAATACTTAATGCAAATCAAATGAACACCATAAAATTTATATAATTTTGGTGATCGTGACGAAAATTG
>BLXL01012818.1:0-12498 GCA_023170135.1 Acarapis woodi | reverse complement strand
TCCATCATATGCTCCAGCTCCAGCTCCAGGTAATAAAAAATTATATATAATAATATGAGCTTTAAAAAAGATTAAAGCAAAATTGATCATGCCCAAATTTATATAGCTTCTAGCGGATACGGAAGTGCATCATCAGTTTACTCTGCACCAGGTTTGTATTTTTTGATAAAAAAATCTGTTAAAGTACTCGTCATAAAAATTCTTATTTTTTGCAGCTTCGAGTTATAGCATTCCTCAAAGCACAGCCAGCTATGCTGTTTTATATACTCCCGTCAAATATGCGACTGCATATGTTCCAAGTTACGTAACTACTAGTGGTTCAGCTTCTGATTATGGTAGTGCTGCCAGCGAACAAAAATCAATTGTAGCCCAAATGACCGCCGAATGTCAAAAACCAGCTAATACATGTCCAGTTTGTGATAATATAATCAGTTTTGAATTGATTAATAATATTTGTAAGCTAGATATTGTATCAACTGTCTATAAATTAAATCAAACTGCCTCATCGAACAAAAATCAAGCCGTTTGTGGTAAAACAACTTTAATCAAAAATTTAGCACAATTAGAGAATAAAAATGAACTAAGCTACACTATAAAAGAAGATTGTGAATGTCCACAATTGAGAAATATGAATAACTTCTACTCAAACGCCATTGTTATTTCACCTAAGAAGAACTTGAATGATAATACTATTCAATTGGATGAAAACACATTTGTCTTAAACGATTCCATCGATGTAAGACATGAAATATATTCGATTGCTAAACAATGTGACGACTACAAAAAAATAGGACAAGACTTTGATCTTGTAAACTTTTAAATTTTAAAATTCTTGTAATTTTTATTGAAATGATGTCTAAAATTCGAAAAAAAAATGAAATTGTATTTTTTATATCGAAATAAATATTTAATTTAAAAACATTCTATTGTCGTCATTATCTTTTTTTTTTTGAACAATTAAGTGTTGAATTAAATTTTATCAAATCAACCTAGTAAGTTAATGAGAGGATAAATGAAGAAAAATTTAATGTTGGAGAGTTAGCATGTGAAGAAATCTAGATATTGAAAATAAATAAAATTCAAGATAGGAAGTGAATAAATTCTTTTAGAATTTAAAATCATATCATCTTATTTATTCTGGGTAAGATAATCACACGATATGAGATATATCCGACAACAAATTTCCTTCAAAAATGTTCAAATCAATCATTAAATTGAATAAAAAGAAATGGCTTTACTCGCAACAAAAGCTAAATTAAAGAATTATTTTTTTATTAAATATCCAGTATCTTAAATATTTTACAAAATAGAACTGGTTTCGAAATTTCCTTTACTATATTACAACTAGATGCTAAAATTTATAAAAAAGAATATTTGTTAAGACATGCTTAATACAGAAAAAGAAAAAATGAATAATTATTCAATATAAATTATTGCATACTTTGATATATGAATTTTAGGAAAATTCTTGATACTGATAATCTATCATTTTCTGGTTTATCAATGAACATAAAATTATTTACTAAGTTTTTTGAGATAAGTGTAAATATAAAAAGAATTCTAAATCGAAACAGATGAAAATAAAATCTTAAATATTTTTTATAAATGCATATATATATTTCAATATTACTATCACTGATTAAAAAATAAATTTTATTTACAAATTAAGAAGATATAATTTAAACTTTACATGATAAATTACTTATACATTGAGTTTTTTTCTAATTATTTATAAATTATTTGAGGTAACCAACCCAAATTAAGATTACGTCAATTAGTGTCCAGAATCCAAGTCCACCAAAACTAAAAAGTTTACCGAAACCTTCTTGCCAATTGCCAAGGTAAAATCGATCCATACCAAAACCTCCGAGTGTAATGCTAATTTATAAAAAAAAAAACAATTATGGTCCAGAACAAAATACATTAGAAATAATAAACTTACCTAAATATGAGTGCATAGCTCCATTTAATATTCGATTTGAGTTGACATTTAATAAATTTATTAAACTTTCGATTACCTAAACAAAAAATTTTTTTATCCACGGTGCAATTAGTCAAATATCTGGAGTATGATTTGCAAGAAGAAATCTTTGTGCATGTTTGGTTCGATTCGGGTAATTGGTAACAATAAGCACATTCATACATCTTACTGAATTCATTGGGACCCTATAGCATGCATTAACATATAAATCAAATTTACTGTTAAAATACAATAAAAAAAAATTAAGAACTTTAGTAAAATCATACCTCACAGGAATAATTTTTATACGGTTTACATGTGGTTTCTATTCGAGAGCCATAAACACAGGAAAGATTAAAATTACAATTTAAGCATTCAGGCGGCAGGTCAACACATTTAAGATGTTTTAAATGTGAGCAAAGTTGATTCCGCTCCATAATTTTTTGATCATTTGGGCGCTTGTTGATTATTTTATGAATTTGCTTATAATCTTTAGGATAGTAATCAAAACCTTGATCTTCCTTTTTGATCGATATAAATGTGGTGTTATTTTCTAAATAATCAGTCAACAAACTGCTTTGATTTTTTGATTCATTCAATGAATCTTGAAAAGTAAAAAACAAAAACAAAATAAATAAAAGTTTTGGCATATCGTTCGGATGTAAAGAATCATATTTTTAACAAAGATAATTTATTGAGGGAACATTTAGTGCAAAAAAACAAAATCAGTCTACCAATCTAAAGAAAGTAGAGTCATTTAATTTTATTTATTATTTGAACGCAACTTTTCGAATATGCGCAGTTCATGGACTCAAAGATTTTTGGCGGGACACGAGTTCATTTGAAAAATCTTAAATTTGTGTTGTATTGCATTAATTAAAAATTATATATAAATTTTTATTTCTCAACTTGTTAATATTAACACTCGAAATATTTTTACTCGGGGAAATTTAGATCGTTGATACCTTTTTTTTGAAATCTTTGTCAAAGAACTTTAATAGTTGTTCTGAATGACAAAAAAGCTCTACTTATTTGTCGTTTATAAAAAAATAATTTTGTTTTGAAAAAAAAGTTTTTTAGACAAAAATCGTATTTCAATCTAAAAATTTTGAATCGTAACAAGTCTGAAAAATTGATCGAAATGATACTTTTTAAAGGTCAAAAATACTCTAGAATAAATAAATCGAGGATCTTATTTCATTCACTAATTTCAAAAATTATTTCTTCATAGAAACAATCAACCATCTTTGCAATTCTTATTTAAAAATCATATAAAATGAAAATTTTTTAACTTTCACCATATTTTTTTTGAATTGATCTAATATTTATGTCGCAAATTGATACTTTTCGAATTCTACTATTTCATCTGAACAATTTAGAAATTTCATAAAAAAATAAAGGAAAAATGATCAAAATATTCTAAATAACTTTTCAAGCTTAGTTAATCAAATCAGAAAAAATAAATTTTAAATTTAAACGAATCAATCATTTCAAAATTTTTATATTTGCATTTCCTTAAATTCGAAAAAATATTCGGCTACCTAAGAATTGAAATCATCGAAAAATTTTCATACTTTTCGTAAGAATGAATTTTGACTTCAAAAGCACATTTAAAATAATCGCGAGAATCGTCGCGGTCGACAAGTAGTGACATCTCAAATGAACTTTAACTATTTTGAATGAAATCATTGATGGTTTCACCATATTCTCAGTCGACTGACTCAATGCGTCTATTGAATTAACAGAAGTTAGGATTTGCGTGTTTTATGGATCATATTTGATATTGTCGTACTTATGTTTAAAAGATTAAAAAAAGAAACTTAAATTTTTTGATACGTTAAAATGCCTAAAAATAAAGGGTGAGTTTATTTTTGGCTCAATTCATCATAATTAGTTTTTTTTTTTGTTTTTTTATTCAATTTTAAATAAATAGATTATATTTTTTCCATATTTATTTTTAATCATTTGAAATTTTAAATGATTGTTAATTTTTTTTAATTATTGTTATATCGATAATCAAATAGTAAGGGTGGTAAAAATCGTAGGCGTGGAAAGAACGAAAATGAAAATGATAAGAGAGAACTTGTTTTCAAGGATGATGGTCAAGGTACTAATTTCAGTTGTTTTGGTATTCATAAATTAATTATCTAATTGATTCTTTAAAAATTTAGAGTATGCTCAAGTTGTTAAAATGCTAGGAAATGGCCGATTAGAAGCACTTTGTTTCGATGGAGCCAAGAGACTTTGTCATATTCGAGGCAAACTTAGAAAAAAAGTAAGTCAAAAATATTACTTGCTCAACAAAAAGTAAATCAATTAATGACCAACAATTAGGTCTGGATTGGAGTTGGGGATATAATTTTAGTAGGTCTACGCGATTATCAAGATGCTAAAGCTGATGTTATACAAAAATACAATCCAGATGAAGCACGTAATCTAAAAGCCTATGGTGAATTACCAGAAACTGCAAGAATCAACGAAACAAACTTTGGCGAAGGCGAAGAAGAAGATGACATTGAATTTGTTGATTTCTCTGATTAATGACAATATTTCCGATTTAGGTGATTAGCAATTCAACAGATCATTTTAATTTGCACATTTAGAGCTTGATCTTTGTCATCATTTTAAATTAATCAGATTATGCATAAAAATTTTTTTCTTTAAATAATGATCAATACATCTTTCATTTTATAATCGTCTTAAAAATTCAAATAAATAGTTTTTTTTACTAAACATTTTTTGTTGACAAATTCATCCCCATGTTCTTTGAGTATTATATTCTAAAATCGATTCAAGGTTTAGAATTAAATTGTCAATTTAATATTTTTTCATGTTAAGTATTTTCTTTACATTTACAATTTTAAATACTTTTAAAAATAGTTTTTTTTACATAAAGTCCATATCTCTTTGATTGGCTTCTTTCTATCTGTCTAAAAAAAATTTTTTTATCCATAATGATAATGGCGTATTTTTAAAATTTTTTTATTTATTACTTATGTACGCATTTTATTTTATGTATTTGAATCTTAAAATTTCTGCATAAATAAAAATAATTCATTTCAGATAAAAAATTATTATTTAAATTAAAAATTGTTTTGTTATCATACCTTTGGTGTAATAATAGCTTTACCAAAATTTAAATATGTGCTTAATTTCAATCTGTTCTAAATAATTCATTTATATATTTCAAAATAAAATAAGAGTAAAAAAATAAAAATTGAAATTCAAAATCGTTTCATCTTTCACCTTATCTATTTACAAACTTTTAGAAAAATTAAAAAATCTATTCAAATCAACTGCTATATTTCTTGTAACGAAAAAAGATTTTTTTTTTCAGTTAAACAAAGTTTTGCATCAATAAGTTAATAATTAAAATCACTTAAAAAATTAATATACAATTTTTATTCATGAAAATTTGTACCACAAAGTAATAAAAAACGAATATGATAGATAATATTTGAAGTGATGCATCTTTAGCAACATAATTGATATATATGGTAATTTTCAAAACAGTAATGAAAAATGCATTAAAATTTATTCACTATTTATGAATTGATTTTTACTATTTAATTCCAAATAATTTTCGAGAACAAGAAAATTATAAGCGTTTTTCTAACTAATTATTTTGTTGGCAAAATAAACGATTAAAATAATCTTAGGACTTAGTTGCTTAAAAATAAATACCATTCAATAGAATTGGAAAAAACATTTGAAATTTTTCTCTCTTCAAGTAAAGGTAATAAAAAATTTCAAAATTTACAATTCAATTTTCACAACTTAAAATTATTATTTATTATAAAATATACAATTATTCAATTTGGCGGCTTCACATCAACTAACAACCAAGTATATAATTTTTTATAAACTAAATCTAATCGTTCGTAATTTAAACTGTTTAGACCATCAGTACGAATACGAAACTCGGATCTGTATAGAGTTTTATATCTGTAAAAGAAAATTTTATGTTACTTATTGAAATATAATTATTATTTTATGTTTAAAATTTACAAAAATGACACAAAATATCACGCTTCATTTATTATGATGATCAATTAATCTTAAACATTAAAAATTAATTCAAAGTTATGAGAAATCCTAATAGTAACATTCATTGTTCTTGTACTCACAAATTCAATCTTTTCGCATTCTAAGTAAATGTATTGTTTTCATTATCGAATTATCTGCATTGCAAATTAGAATAAACTTATTTTTCATTTTACTGATTTATTATTTATTATCATTTGGACTTTGATAATTAGGATGATATTTTTATTTTTTGGTAAGTACTTTAATCTTAATGTAAAAAATCAAATATATGAACTACAAAATAAATTTCATATTTTATATTTTTGGACCGAGAAATAATCAAAATGAAATTCAAATTTTATTTTTAAATCAATATAAATTTGATAGTTTTTCTATCACATTTGAATTGAAATAAAAATAATTATTACCTTCCGGGATTTGGTGTCTCTTTTTTGTGAGTCAACATTGTGTATCTAGCTATTTCAGGTTTGTACCTAGTTATTCGATATCCAGTATGCTTAATTCGAGTAGCTAAATCATCATCTTCACCACCCCCTTCAAAGCAAATTGTATGAAAAATATCAAAAAATTTGACGTAAATGAGAAATTTCTTAAAAAAAAAGTATTAAACTCGATTACTCACATCCCCAATACTTTTGAATACAGTAAAAAAAAAGACTTATTAATAAAATGATAATAAATTAATAAATAAAAAAAGTAAAAAAAATTACCTTGTTAGAAAAACCGTTCACCTTCAACATTTGTGTTTTGGATAAAGCGCTGACACCACCGAATATATCAGCATAAGGCAGCCTAAAAGCAAAATAAAAATTCACTCCATAAAACTTAATATCAAGACATCAACTTGATCCCATTTTACATACTTATATTTCATTGTATTGATAGCAACACTCAAGTGTCGAGGTTGCTCAGAGCATCGGTAAAAATTACGGTCATTTTCTGCAAGCAAGTCAACGTCCGAGCTATTGAAGCATTTGATAAAACATAAATGATTATAACGATGTTTGATTCTGTTTTTCTACATAAAGAAATTTTAAAAAAAAAGATAAACTTACAAAATAAAACAATCAAAATCATATTGTTTTAATGCCTCAACGAATCCAATATTAAATAATTTCGCCCGATTAAACTTGTAATCACCAGCCTAAGCAAATAAATAAAAATTTGGAGTCAAAATGTAGTAATATTTAACTTATGCTAAAAATAGAAAATTTGAAGATGTAGTGCACAATACTTCGAAACAAAAAACAATACGAGTCATTTTTAGCATCACGAAAAAATACTTAGGATACAAAGATTTGATAAATGATTTAGAAAAAGTTATCTCAAAACGGTACATGAAAAACAATGAAATAGTAAAATTAAAATAAGATAAATTTAAATCGACCATTCGAATGTTTTAAAATAATTTAGACTGATCTAATAAAAGATCCTAAAACTTGAAAAATAATTGTCATTTCACTAAGCTCAAATTTTGTATACACAACAAGGTTTTTTCTGGTTCTTTAATAACAATTTCCGGAAAATATATATACTAAAATTTTTAATTAAAAACTGTTTTTTTTATCATCATCTTTTCATATAAAAACTTATATTTATTTCATTTATACTTCAAACCATACTTGTGTATACTTTTCCCGATTAGTAAATAAAAATTGAATTTGTGAATATATATATTTGTCTATTCTCTATATAAAATTTTTAGTAAACTATATTGAAACACTTTTAAACTTCAAGAAACAATATTTAAGATATCTTTATCGAAAATGAACTATTTGTTACTATAAATAAAGTAGTAAATCAATTTTCGAATCACAATTTAAATGGATGCAAGTAGTAAAAATATGATAAAAATGCGATTTAGTATTTTTTTAGAGTATAGCAAATTATGTTCTTTTTGATTTATCTTGTAGGTTTTACAATTGATATAAAATGCATAAAAATAAACTATACTCATTAATTTTCATTGAGTCAATAATTAATTACTCACAATATTTTGATCATTGTGAATTTCTAAATCCATTCTAAAATTATGAATTTTATCTAATGAATCTAATAAACATATTTACCTGTTCAACAACGTAAATAGCATATTCGGCTTGTTGTTTTTGAAGAAATGGATGTATATTATGAAGAAATATTCTTAAATGTACATCACGATTTCGAAAAGGTATCACAACGGCTACTTTTTGAATGGCTTTACAGTTTGGAGGCTTGTAATGGCCACCTGGGTCTAGCTCTGGATGTAGAAATTCTAATTCTTCAATCGATATATCTTCAATCATCAATTTTATTTGACCAACTTTGTAGCAAGAAAAAATAAATCAATGAAAATTCGAATGAAAAGCATCAAATTAGTCAATTTTTTTTATTGAATAAAAAAAGAAATTTAAAGAAAACAAAATGTTTACCAAGATTGGGCGGTATAAGCGGACATGAGGAAAGGTTAGTTGAAGATAGATCATCGGAAAAATTTCTCGTATTATTTGATTTTGCTTTAATAAAATTAAATTCTTTAATTGATGAATCTTCATTAAAATTAATTTTTCTATTCGGATTCGCTGGCTGCAAATCGTCAAGAAGTTTGAATTTGCTTTGAAAAAAGAAATCATTTTTTTGTGTTGAAAAATTTGGGGCTAAATTTTGATTGTTTGTGTTCGTGTAGACGTAAATGTAGGAAACATATTCCATAAAGATAAGCAAGACTATAAAACCAATTATTAGTCTAAGAAGATTGGTCTTGATGAAGTGCAGTATTGGGTGGTTAGCATCGTATATTTGATTAGGCGAGTTTAAATTTGTATAATACATTTTTACAAATAGATATACAAGGTATGTGTGTCTATTATGCTTTACTTTTTTACCAATTTTTATAAATCGATAAAAAAGTTTCTCTTACAATTAAGGCCAAAAAAAAGCATCACAAGTCATAATGCAGTTGGTTGAATGAATGAGAAATAGGATTATAAAAGATAAATATCTTTTTTTCTAGATCAAAGGTCAATTGAAGAAATATAATGAAATTCCTAACAGATTTAAGACCAGAAGTAGAAAACCATCAATAATTTTCCTTGAAATTGTCAGAAAATATAAGTTTAAAAATCAAAATTTTTCGAGAAATTTTTTATTTTTTATATATATTTTTTAAATCGAAAAAGTTTGAAGGGATCGAATTTCATTAGAAAATACCTAAAATGTAGCAATAAATTGAGAAAACATTAATTAATTTCAAGAATTTTCAAATTTTTATCTAGATTAAAAATAAATCACAAATCCAAAGTTTCGAATTTCGCTATCATTTCTCAAAAATTTCTTTTTTATTTGAACGTACGTTATTTAAACGTTAAGTCTGAAAAAAAATTTAAATTTTAAATAAGAATTTAAACTAATTTGAATACTTAAGAAAACATGTGTTGTGTAACTAAGTATAAAAATTAAATGGAAAAACATTGAATTAGTGGCGATGTCAAACGCTTTAAAAGACAAAGTGTCTCAAGAAACTTGAATTTATCAAACATCTTTGAAAATTCGCTCAATTTATTTCTAATTTATAAATTTGGAAAATGATTATCAAAGAAAAACAGGTATTTAAAAACTTTTTTTTTTTTAATTCCGATTCATTCGATAACAAATTTTACTATTCTTAAAATTTTTTCGAGTTTTGAATATGTAAATTTCAGATAATATTAATGTAGAATGTATTTAAGACAAAAAATAAATTTAAATTTTGATATATCAGATTCGAATTAAATTCAAAATTTTTAGAAATTTTTTTTCTATTCAAGTTTTATTCAAGGTGAAGTCTGAAAAAATGTAAGAAAATGAAAAAACTCGTAAATTTAAAAACAAAGATAAAACTATCAAAAGAATACTAGTTTTAATTTAGTGAAATCCAAAAATTTTATTTTTTCTAATCATAATCTTCTAAACATTATGTTTACCAATCGTTTATTTTTAATGGTTTATAAAAGAATTATTTAGCTCTAAATGTTTCTTAAAGATTTGTGTGATTTATTGATAAAATTTTTAGTATTATAATATTAGTTGAAATATTTTGAATTTCACAAAATACTTGTGTTTTTGGATTGAAAATAAATAAAAAAACAGTTAGAATTGAAAAGATCAAATAAAAATAATTGAGGAATTTTACTTCGAATATATTCAAAAAATATATCAATTTAGTCTTCTCAATCTAAATTTATAGGCAAGCTAGTATGTAATTTTGCGATTATTTTTGAATATAATTGTTTTGCTCTTTTGACCTTTAATTTTTGCCACCCTATTTATGTTTCAATCATAATTCAAATATTGATTTTAATATTTTCTATATCATTTGCACGTGCACACGCAGACTCTGACTATTTAGTCTCAAATACGCAACTCACATTAAATTTTAAGATAATTAAAAAAGTAAATATTCTTATCATATTCAAAATGCAGTATGTGAAATTGGATTAATCTGATACAATTTTTAACACAATTATTTGATCATGAAAATTTAAAATTTGAAATCCTTCAATACATATTCTATATTATATTCTTTTGAAGTTTTTGCTTGACGCTTGCAAGGAAACAATAATTACAATTCATTTACTTATAATTTAATTTTAGTTCATGGCAAAATTCACTTGAACCATTTTTACTAGATTTAGCAATAAAAAATTTATGTATCCGCATTCATATTTTATTTTTGATTTTTTTAATGACCATATAGCACGAACTAGAAAATTTAATTTCGAATATTCAACTAAAATGTAATGTACAATTACACTAATATAATAACATCGTTTTTTGATCTAAAATAGTATATAAGCAATGGGGAATAAATAAATTGAAAAGCCTCGATAATACAAAAATCCACTTAAAATTCATCAATATCTATTTTTATATTAAGTTTTGATAATATTGGAAAATTTGAAAAATTTATTTAAATTCAAAGCTTTAAATATCTCTAATCTCGACTGTTTTTTTAAAAACAAATAGTATAAATAGATAGAAAATTTAAATTTGAAATTGGATTGGGGCTAACTATGATAAAAAAAATTTTCAATTTGTCCTGGGCACAAAGCTTTGAAAATTTCCAATTATCTATAATTTTAAAGTCAAATTTAAAATTTATTAATTGAAACGAAAAGACAAATTCAAAACTGAATGAGCCGATTGACAGTCTGAATTAATGAAAAGTGCGTTTAATTTTCGTTTCAAAATTTTATTGAGATCACATTTGCATAAATAGTATTAATTCATTTTTTATTTAATTGAAAATTCATAATTCACTATTATTTAGTTCAAGATATAAGTAATTGAATGAATTATAAAATTTTTTAATAACACTGCAAAACTTAAATTCAAGTTTTCAAACAATAACTAGAAACAAAAAATTACCAACTCTTAAAAATCGAATGATATCAAATTCTCAAAACAATTAATCGATGACCAATTGATATTAATTTTTTGATTATAAATTAAAAAACCAAATGTCAAGTTTATTAGTCACGATAATCAAATTTGAGAAATAGGCACAAAAAATTTTACATTCATAAATTTTTTCATAAGAATACTTAGATTTTTAACACAAATATATCAAAATAAAATCAGATAAAAACTATCACAAGTGCAGTTATTTTTAGTTTTGGCATTTGCATATAGCTTCTTAATTGAGAAACTAAAACTTATTCAAAATTCAAAACATTTGCAACCAAGACGGCATTTTTGATTTTTGCATGTTTTTCAGTAGGTAAGATAATTCACGCAGTCATATTTACCTTTTATGAAAAAAATATAGCCATCTCTTTATCGTTGAACTGCTTTGTATTCATATCTATAAGGTTATAAAATTTAGGTTATTTAATGCTAAGGTAACATTATGCAAACATAAAATCTCTAATAATCAAACAAGTGAAATCTTTATAATTAGATCTTCAAATACATTCTTTTTTACAATTCTATTGTCAAAAAAATGATTATTAACCGATTTGTTCTCAATAAAATTAATGGAAAATAAAATCTGATTTCTAATTTTTGCGTCAATGTTTTGAATGCTAATATATTGACAAAAGTATTGATAAAAGTTCAAAATTGGTAAAGATACAAAAATTTTTTATGGTTTTTTTTCATTTCATACTTTTTCGAAACAAAGAAGAAAATCCTCGTCTTAATTAATCAAATCGTTTAAATGGTTTTAAAATCTTTAATTGGAAGTTTAAATAATGAAAGATCACTCATTGATGAATTCGTGTAGTTATAGAGAGTTGAAAATTCATTTTTTTAATTTATTTCAGATGTTTATTTTGAATCAAATTTTCTCAAAAATATGCTGTTTATTTTCGCTACGAATAGGCACAAGGTAATTTCAGAATTTTTTCGCAGTCAACTCACAAAATACGATCAATAATGTTTTAAAAAATTATAACGAAAAAATTTAAGTACTTTGTTAGTTTTTTTCCGTTTTAAAAATTTTATTTAACCTCACTAAACTATGAATTGGTAGT
>BLXL01012769.1:0-13989 GCA_023170135.1 Acarapis woodi | reverse complement strand
CTTTGGTACTCTTAACTTTCTAATCAAATTATGTTATGTTGAACATTTCATTTTATTGAAGCATTTTGTCTTTATAAAATTATTATTTTTTCCTCAAAATTGAATTAACGATGAACACGCACATCTTTTGAAAAACATCTTGATCTCTACTTAATCATTTCGATTTGTATTGATCTAAGTTTTTCCACTTGATTTATATTTCTATGGATCGTCTTTGAAATTTTGAATTCTTTTAAGTTTTCGAATATTAGTCTATTTTTTTACACAAATTTGATAATAATTTTTCGGATCTTAATTTGACATCATCTAATTTTTTGATGAATCTAATTAATCAAGTTTGTGATGGTAACTTGGTTTGTGCAATTTTTTATTTTGTTTTTGTTTCGAGGGGTTGTTTTTTTTTTAATACACTACGATTAAATAGTACAAAGCATTTTTTTTTACTGTTTCTGTTTTTTTAATAAAATTTGTTGCAACCAATATAGTATTTATATTTCTATTTGACTTTCATTTAATCTAGTTAAAATAAAATTTTGTTTTTGAATTTTTAAATATGATTACAAGATTTGACAGTCGTCGTTTCTTCGAAGAAATTCAAATATTCGGATCAAGTTTTCATTTGCATTTTTGAGATGGCAGCACAATTCTTTAAATTTATTTTGATAAATTTAAAAGTTTTTCTTCATTCAAAACTTGTTGCCTATATACTTTTTAATATTGAGCTTTCATTGCAAATTCTTTATCTTTTTTTTCCACGTATTGCTAAAATATCTTTGAGATATACATACAACCCATTATTGAATCTTATTATTCATGAAAATATTTTTAAAAAAGATCTCAAGCTTAATACAAAAATATGCACCTAACAGAAATTCTATATATTTTGATAATAATAAACAATAAAATAGAAATATTTATCTAGGCAGTCTATGTGTATTCATGATAAATTAAATTAAATTAAGTTTTTTTTAATAAAAATTACTATTTGATGCTTTTGCTTCATAGATAATAATATCAAATCTATCTTGATTTTATTTTTTCGGGAAAAAAAAAACTCAATTTTAGAACCAATTTATAAAAAAAAATTTAATTTAGATCAAATTTTTTTCAAATCGAGTGTGAAATGATTATTGAAAACGTATATTTGTTCAGTTTGACTCAAAAGCATACGAGATTCAAAAGAGTTTCTCGTGCGTCTGGTTTATTTTTGTAGAGCGAAAGGAAATAAAAAGTATCAAAGGCCACGTAGAATAATAGCTTAATTTATGTTAATTTTATGTGTAGATTCTTATGCAAATTAAGTCAAACGGCGATCTGTTCTCGACATTGTCCGAATCTCTGTACCCCGGTCGAAATGAATGAAAAAAAAAAGAAGCAAAATAAAAAATACAGAAAGAATAAAAACAGCAACATTTGTCCCGTACGCGCGTTAGAAGACTGATTGGAAAATTTTATAATATTGCACTCTCGCTTTGATACACGACCTGAGCAAAGCAGCAAACTATGTCAATGTAGAGAATATTTAACTAATTCACAAGCTAAGTAAGACAGCAGGTCACAAGCTTATTAAGAGTGTGTTAACCTTAAACCACTGGTAAATTTTACTACCTATTATAGACAAAATTATAAATTATTTTTAAAAATATTTCGCCTGAAAGCAAGTACTCGATACTTCTCTTTTGATTTTGGTTGGTATAAATTATTTCCTTTAAGTTTGTCGTGCACAGCGTATATTCTAAGAGCATGTTTATTGAAAATTTATTATTTTTTAATATTGTAAACAAAGACTAATTTTCAATAAATTCATCTCTTCTACACTTGGCAACCTTGTTCAATAATTTGAGCCGGTCATTTGCATATCACTCTTCGCTTCTTTTTCAAACCCAACATAGGAAAACCATTCTTTTTCTGTTGATTGCAATGGGTGTTTGGAAACTAGATTCAGCCATTTAGCTTATTAGTTCATCTAGTGCCACTGGCTTAACCATTGATTTAGTGGTATTAAAGTTGTATAATTCGGAACTCTTTCTATTCGCTGTCAATAGGAAAGAAAAAATTTTAAATGTTAGAAAAAGGTAAAAGATTTTATAGAATCAAATACAAAATTATATGGTAAAATGTTCAATTATAGTATCATACGTCGAATTGAAAAAGGACAAAAAGTCTATAAGAACATTCTAAAATCTTTTCTAACATTTCATTCATGCTACTTTTCGTTTTGAAATTCTTTACGATCTATTTTATATTTAATGTGCATGTATTAATAAAATCTATACAATACTTCGATAAAAAGAATAGTTTTGAATTAATTAATTTTTTAGCTAAACTTTAGGTAAACATTTGTTGTTTTTTTAGTGACGAGAGCATTAAGAACAAAAGTTTGGTTACAAAACAGCTTCAAAATATGATTTTTTGTTTGAAAAATACAAACCGTTCACTGAAATTATTTAGAAAGAGCCTCTTATGCGATTAGAACAATTCCATTGTTAATCTACAAGCCGTAAACCACAGTCTCAGAATTTGATCTCTTGACCACTTCTTATTTAAGCAGTGATTTAAATTAATTTGAATTCATAATTAAAAAACTAAGCTCCATAATATATAGGATAAAATATCAAATATTCAAACGAAGAGGCCGATCACAATTTTACCAGGTAAAAATGAGGACATTGTAAATCACAATTATTCAAAAGGAAGTAAAATTATCTTTATATTTGAAACAAATTAACTCATGCCCATTTTACTAGCTAATTAGTCGAGTTATATTAGCCTCTACACACTGAGTTGAATTTGTTGAAATGTGTGAAATCCATAGCTGGCTATTCAATTTTCTTGACAAAGGTATTTGGTTTCATAATTTTTTTTTTTTAATATTTAACCAAGTTTTTGTAAAATCAAAAATTCTACAATTAAAAAAAAACTTCAATGATTTTTTTCAGAAAATAATATCAAATTCTTTTGCAAAAAAGATTTTATTTTATTTTCATTGTATTTTTATTGTTTTGAATTCAACACAAATTTCTACCTATTGAGAGTAATTCTTTGTAGTATTTTTGTAATAAAATTTTTTTTTCCTATAAAAGAAACGTTCAAGAAATGAATGACTTAAATTTAAAAAAATCCTACATAGTGGTCGATTAAGAAAAGCAAATTGGGCAACTAATTTTTTCTTTTTGATTACAAATGGCTCTGATCATTTTTTTTTTTTCTCGCTTTTGCGCCTCTACACAATAGAAAGTCAGCTTGCAAAAGGTACTGAATGGTCTTCAGGTTGAATAAAATTCTGTTCTGATTTTAACTTATCATTTTGTAAGAAGAGGCTAGAGAAGTCAATATAAAAAAGTTTTTTAGAAGAAAGGGTTTTAAACTATGATTTTAAGGATTTTGAATCTTTGTCGCACAATATATTTTCAAAAAAGCGAATATTTAATATTATCAAAAAAAAAAAACTTGTGAACAAACGAATTTTTCAATTAATCCTATCTAATTAGTCTGTTTCGGGTTAATTTTTGAAAAAATTTCAAATTTCATAGAAATTATTTTTTTTTTGTTCAGTCTAATCTACTTGTTGGATACTCTACACTACATAATTTACGCTTTTTTTTTTGATGTATCCATAAAACTGAAATCAAATATAGATTTGTTTAATATTCAAATTAAATAGCCTTAAAACTATTGGCCTAATAGTTTGAAAACCTTCTCATCTGTCATCTTTTTTTGGGGGCAATCGGGAAATTTTCTATTGAACAGAAAAAATGGAACTATGATTTCTAAAAAATTAAAAAAAAATTTCATATATATACATAGAGTTCAAAAATCGAGTTGTAACTCAAGTTTTGATGTTCACACCTTCAAAGCATGAGTGTTTTTGCTTATTTGAAAATTAATTTGGTAAGAAATCGTTTTGTTTCCAGGTCATTTGATCTTTTGGTCAGTTGATTTAAAAAAGGCAGGACAAATCAACAAGTCAATAAAAATATTTTAAAGAATTATATATTATATATTATATATATGTTATTTAAATTACACAATAATTTTTAGAATATTTTTTTCTCTTATTTTAAGACATTAAATAATTTATTAAAATTACTAATGGATTTTTAAGGAATTTTATTTTATTTTTAATCACTTTATATTTTTATAAGCATATTTCATAACGGGTTGAAATTAATACTCAATTCGTGTAAGATTCATTATATTAAATACATAATGCACAGTATTAAATAAGAAATTTTTTTATCATCATAAAAAATGCAAATAATCGTTTTACATATTCCGATTAGACAGTTCAATTCAATTTCATTAAATCGCAGGTCAATGTCATCTGATTAAATTATTTAAAAGAATTCAAAATCTAAATTATCAAATTAAAAAATTCATTGTCAAGTTCAATCGATAAAGTATGATTTATAAGAGAAGTGTTCGTTAATTGAATTGATTATTAATAACACTGCTTTTTATCATACAAATTTTGAAGAAAAAAGACTACCAATAACAAATACTAAACGATTTATATATATTCTAGCATCACAATTTAAATGATTTGCATCACCTTCTGAGTTTGAAAAAAAATGATTCACATATTTTTAACTGTTTTTAACATAAATTTTTTTCAAATTATTCTTTATCTACTATTTCAAAAATTTTTCCTGTTCCGTTCGATATTCACAGAAGGTGCAGGTGTTTTCTAGCGTACATACAAAAAAACTATTTGTATGGTTTGAAATTGTGTGAATTAAGTCTAACTTTCTATCTATTGATGTTTTGAAGTGAATATATTATCTCATTTCATTTAAATATAAGTGAAAAAAATTTTTAATTATGTAAGATTCTTTGCTTGATTCAGAAGAAAAGAATCTAAATTGAAGCATTTAGAAAAACAACTAAAATCTCACGAATAGAAAATATATAAAATTTTTCAAAATAATTTGATAAATTCAAAAAAAAAACTATTCTGCTATTCGAATTTGATTTGCATAATTTGAATTATTTTCAAATTTCTAAGCTCCTAATCCTGCATTTGTTAAAAGATGAGGGTTTAAACATTTTCAATATATATTCTAGAGAGACAAAAGTCTAATTGAGTCTTTGACTTCATTCTATAATTTGATAAAAATTTTCTTTCTTAGTTGATAAACATACTAATAAACATAAAACATGTCTGACACAACCGTAATCGAACGCTATTATCACTAGAATAATTTAGAGCCTAATGAGTAATTCAAAATTTAAAAAGCAAATTGAGTTACTAAATGTGTCTAAATAAGTATTTATTCGTTAATTTTTTAGTATTGAATAGAAAAAAATACAAATTGAAATTCAGCGTGAAAACTATTTTCTTGCTGATTTTACAGGAAATTGAAGATCTATCAAAGTACATTTGAGCATTCTAAAATTCTTCAATAATTATAAAAATTTCTTTAGATAGAAATTCAGTAATTAAATCAAATTAAATTTAATTTGATAATACATAATTCGAGAGCTCGAATTAGTAATCAAAAATTCTTACTTGATAAATAAAGACTTCGATAATGCACAAAGGTGTATCTCAAAATAAAATGTAATTATTAATTACTTAGCTCTATTCATAGCATTGATTTTTACTTTATGACGAGCTATGTATAGGTTTGGAATCGAAAAGAAAACTACCCATTCCAGATTTTTTTTTTTGTAATTTCAAATGAAAAACTATTAAAACAGTTTGGTTAGCAAGTTCGATTTCAAAATAATTATTTACTTAAATTAAGCTATCTTTACAACTTTACGAACTCAATTAAGAAATTTTCTTAATTCGAAATATTATGGTGGTTTTATAAATTTTTTCTTAACAAAAAAAATGCTTAACGAATTGTTTTTCAAAAGATGTGCGTGTTCATCGTTAATTCAATTTTGAGGAAAAAATAATAATTTTATAAAGACAAAATGCTTCAATAAAATGAAATGTTCAACATAACATAATTTGATTAGAAAGTTAAGAGTACCAAAGTCTAAAAAATTAGAAATATAAAAAAAGAACACTTCAAAAACAAGTTGTTCAATTTCTACTTTTTGTTGAGAATAAAAAGTTTTTTTTTTTTAGGTTCGACGTTAAAAAAATCAATTGCCATTAAATTTGTGAATGATGATTGTCTGCACCGCCTAAAAGTGGAAAAAAAAAAATTATTATACAAAATTACTGATTGATCAAATTGAGACTTGATTTTGTCATAAGTAGACTAAGAAGAAGAAATAACTTTATACAACTAATCATTTGACATAAAGAACAATATGTTCAGATCATTAAAGATATCAAAGATGAAATTTTTCAATACCAATAACTAACGATCTTTCATTTAGTTACCGCATGGAGTAGCCTCTTTGTTTAGTGTGTTATTCAAGAACGAAAAATAGTCATTATCGGAATTGTTTTGTAAAATGCCTCATCTATCAGTTAAATTGTAAACACATTTTTTGTGGTTCCTTATTTGTTATTTTTACGATTTGTAATCAATTTTTCATTAAAAAAATCGCTTGTAAATCTAATTGTATTTTTAATGAATAAAAAACTACCAAAATTATCTTACTTTTAAAAAAAATAAAAGCAAGCCATGGTTTTATAGTCTTATAATAAGTTTCAATATATTTTAAGTGGTCATTTTTTTCAAATGAATCTCTTAAAAAAACGTTCATGTTCTGGATTAGTGAGTCTACAAAATATTTGTATAAAATTTCGACTTTTATAAACAATTTGAAGATAAAGAAAACCTTATGATTCATAAATCGTTGAAAGATCTAAAATAGCAAGTTTGCCGGAGAAAAAAAAAATCAAGTTAAAAATATATATGCTTTTCAACAAAAAAAAAATTGAAGTGTTTAATACAGGTAGCCCAATGATTAGACAAGCGTTGGCTGAGTGCCATGGAAAATTGATTTTTTAGTAATCATTTTTATCTTGCAGTTTATTTGCAACGATTTAGAAGCAGTAGTTCAGTTTGTTCATTTGATGGTCAAGTAAGGTGACAAGCACCAAGCAATTTTTCACACCTTCCATTCATTTATTTTCCTATATTTTTTTTGAAATTCGCACCGTTTGATAAACATACAATTAAAAGACTTTAAAAAAACTGATGAGAATCAACTGGTGGTAATTTATACGCTCAAGAATACCCAAGATTTTTCTAAATAATATAGTTTAGTTTTTTTTGATTTGCTGAAAAAATCAAAATGTTTGATCATTCGAGGCCGAGAATAATTCGGACAGTTGGGGTCAATTGAAGATTACAATTTTTTGTATTGATATTTTTATAAATTTTCAATTTATGTTTATGCTTAGTTCGTGGTTTTTAAAAAGTAATTCACATAAAGGTAAATCACTTCAAACTTCAAATTGTAAAAATAATTTGCGTTTTGATTGTTAAATATCTTAATTCTTGAGTTTTCTTTAAAATCTTTTTAGTTTGTAAAGATTCGATTCTAAATTTTTATAAATAATTTTTAATGAACTGGTATAATTTACAAAATTTATAAAAAAGCCGAAAGATGCGCGGGGGCAGAAATTCAAAGCTCGTGACAGTAAAAAAGAAAATGTTTAAGTTTTTTATTGAGCACAAAAAGATTAATGCAACAATTTTTTTTGTAATTTATAGTATACAAACTATTAGTTTGTCTTTTGTTTTTTCATTCATATATCAAAAGTCTGATAAATACACTCTTGAGCAAACAAATCAAATAAAAATTTAATAAATAACCAACTTGAAATTATCACGATGAGTGATTGCTTGTAGAAACGTAAAAGCAAAATTTTGAAAGCAAATTCTTTTGTCCATTTTGAATACTATTTGAAAATTATAAATTAAGGCAATAGTGACCGAATGATGCATCTTAAAATTTTCGTATTTGATTGAATAAACAAAATTTGTTGGTCAAATGAATTCGTGAATGATGCAAAGCAATGAATAAATTAATTGACTTCGCTCGCCGTAGCGTGATTGAGTTAGCCAACAAAAATCAGCATCTTTTTCGATTCAAACAGACTCACTTCAAATTGAATAAACTTTTTCTTCTCAAATAAAATAATTTTTCTTTTTTTTTTGAATACATTTTTTAAATTTTTGGTTTTTTTTATGTTTTCACGTGATCATTTATTATAATAATTAATTAGCTAAAGAATATAAGCGGAAAATAAATCAAGAAGAGAAATCGATTTTTTTTAAATATTAAGAAATTCAATAAGAGACTTGTTAACAAAAAGTAAAAACAATAAGCAGTGCTTGCTCATTTTTTTATTTGAAATATTATTATATGTATTTATATTTCTTAACAGTTTTAATTATGTGAATTGAATTTGAACCATGTTATATAAAATAAGATATGTATTTAATTAAATTGTTAGTGTTTTTCAGTGTATTATAATCATACAAAAATGATATGACTTATACCATTTCAATCTTACTCAATACAAAAATTTTTAATACTAATAAATTACTATTTTCTGATCAACGATTCGAATTCAACTTTTTGATATGGGTGCATTTTATTTTTAAGCATTACAAATGTTTAATAGAGTCTTACAAAAAGTCCGTTAAATGCTGATTAAATTAAAAATCCGAACGCTCATAAGATCATACACTTTTGTTCACTGTAAAAGTTCTCTTCATTTTACACATGTCAATATTATTTTTCATTTCAATCGAATAATTTTTTATTAATTCACCCTTATCAATCACCTATGTGTTACACCTGTCTAAACATTGAAAAAAAAATAAGATAGATTTTCAAAAAAATTATTATATTTAACTATTATATAAATATAGCGCATATTTTTTTATTTAATGTGGTTTCATCAACAAACAGTTTCGAGATTTCCAAAATTTTTTCACAATTTCAGCATAGGCAATGTGAATATATCATATCAAACAGTCAAGAACAAAAGAAAAAAAATGATAAATGTGTAGATGAGAAATTCATCATTCAATCAACTGACGACCTAAAATGTGGCTTAATGAGTAAGAAGCTTTAAATACGACAAGAGAAGGCAATATCTGCATCAATCAATCAAAGATTGTACACTGAAAAAGGCAAATTGTGTAAATGTTGTTATATATATCTACTATTACACAATGAGCTGATCTAATGACTTAACTTTGAATTTTTTTCTGAAAATTTCATGTGGTGAATACAAAAAGTCGAAATAAGTTGTGAGTAAAAAAATAAAATTTTTTTTTATCTTGTAGAAATCATTGAAATATTTTTTCAATTAAGTATTCTACTCTAAAGCTCTCTGTCGGATTCAGAGTCCAATTTCCTTAGTCATTACTCCAAATAGTTTTACATAAATTATATAATAAATATTATATTAATATATCTTAGTCAATGTATCTTTGTAATGATTTTCACAAATGACATAAATACATCAAAATAGTATTTGTATAAAAATATGTTTGTTTTTAAGTGATGGACCTGTCGAAAAACAAGAGATGCATTTTATAAAAATTTTAAAAAGAAAGCAACAGCAAAAAGTATGGAAACACCCACTCAATTTGAATATATGCAAATTTGGGACAATTGACACACACGGCAAAAAAATAAATAAAATGCAAAGAATGAAAGGATATAATGTAGTATCTGATGAGTTATATAATCGAAAAGTAAGACAGTAGTAGAAAAAGAAATAATAAAGACGAAACTTTAAGTTTTGTATTGTCCACCTGTGACCGGGTGCGGACGAGTGCGAAAACCCGTGTGACGATTCTTAGCTCCGTCAACATTCAAAATATGCAAATTAATTTAATAATAAGTTTTGTTCAGATGAAAAAAAATTACAATTCTTTTATTTATTTCTAATTTCTTCTCTCTAAACTGCAAAATCTCGAGCTCGTTTTGAATTTGTTTCCCGTTCATTAAAAAATGAAAAAATTTTATCGTATTATTAGCACAAAATTTTTTTCTTTTTTGTTGTTCTTTTGTTGAAAATCTTTGAAAAAAGCAAATCTATAGGCATTTAAATTAATATTTTTGTTTTAGATTTAATAAATACTGTTTATATTTAAATGATTGTAATGAATCAGTTTCAGGGTTTTTGATATTTGTGTAGGTAAAAATCATTAATGATACGTACATTTTTTTTGTCTATAAAGTTTGAAAAAAAAGAAAACGAAATTTTTTATCTATTTCTGACTAATATAATAAATATTTATTTGCAAATCTACACAAATTTGATGAGAGGCAACAGAGTTTAAACGCAAAAAAATTGCAAAAATCTAATAAAAATTTTCTTTTCGCCTCTTCAAATTAGATGTAAAAAATCGAGCAATGGACTAATACAATGTATATTGGTCAATATAACGAATGAATAAAAAAATCTAACAAATCACGTAGCAATGAGTCAAATCCAATGGCTGGTTATGATTTGACTAATTTGATACGATGAATTTTTTACTAGTTTTATGATTCAGTACAACATTAATACACTTCTTGGTCGAAAAATTTAGCTTAAGATTTTTTGTAAAAGTTGTGTAATAATAGCATTAGATGTATCATTAGTGAGTAGTCCCTTGTCTATGAAATTCTAATTTCAAATACTGGAAAAATCAAAGTAATTTTTAATAATAAAACGAATTATATTCAAGCCACCCTCAATTTTTAGTCTGTTAAGGAAACTATGATCACAAACACACATTTCATACTAATTTATGCTAACGAGACTGCTTATAATCCACTTTTGTTGTTCTTTTATCACAAAAGAATATTAGATTAAATAGAGTAGCCAAACTTCTTTTATCGATACATCTTCGTACTATAGTAACCTACACTGACTTTATGGAAAATACATCATGCTTTGCACCGGAATTCAATAAATCTGTGCAGTCTATCAAAGGGTCTATTTCGGTCTAATCAAAAATTAAATTTCAACTAGCAATAAAAGGAGGCTAATTGCTGCACTTTGTTTTTTTTTTAACCATTTTAGGCTAGTTTGTATTTGCGGCAATTAATTATTGATAAACTCACTACACTAAGCATCCTTTTTTTATTGGTTTTATTTGAATATATTTTTTTTGACTTATTTCGCTTTCGATTTTTTCGAAAAAGAAATTTTAACAAGAGGTAAAATGTGAAAATTTTCTATTTCGATTTTTATCTAATTTATAAACTTGTTAAAAAAATTTGTCGAAGAAAAACTTGAATACTCAAAGTCAAAAAAATCTTATTTGATAGTATCAATTCAATAAAAAAAAACCCTGAATACTTATTTCAAGAAATTCGAATCTAATTAGAGTATTTTTTTAGTAATAGCATTTTGAAGCATATCTAATCAGTTGAGTCAAAATATTTACCTTTTGTATCGATAAATTATAATACGCATGTATATAGAAAAAATAGTTATAAATGAATTTTAAATTATCAAACAATATATTGCTCAACATATTAAAAAAATTCAACACTATAAACTCGTATTTAGGCTAGAGAACCATTCTAGACCAAAATATTTACTTAATATCATTGTCCTAAAATATTTTTTTTAATAATGCTCCATAAATGTTCAACACTGTTCAATAAAAATATATATAAAAATATTTTTTGATCATGTTTAACAATTATTGTAGCCGACTATAGTGTAAAGTGTCACAAAACAGCCAATCTATTTACAGAAAATTGAGAGAGAGAAAGTCCAATTGTTGGGTGCAAATGTTTTATCTACCTAGATATTCTTACAGAATTTATTAACAATAGTCAAATACTGATGAAGGGTTTTTAAGCAACAAGAATTTCATTGACAACAAATCATTTAAGTCTACTATAGTAAAAAATTTTATGCCACTAAATATTTTCAATTTATTACAAATATATAAATAACACACAAATCCGAATTATCGTTAATGATCAAAAAGCGAAAGACCTCTTCAGGTGGTCTCACTAAATCTAAACTAAGAAACTTATGTCGATAGAAACTATTAATTTTTTTTTTATTACAAGACGATTGGATCAGCGAAATTTGATTTTCTAAAAGTATTTTGTTTTTTAATAGATTAAATTGCTATAAACTAAGTCTTGAGCGGGCAGCATTATATAAACTGAATGTAATAAATAGTAGTCTCATTTATCAAAATCACAAAGTGCAGAAAGGGGCAATTATTCGCTTGGTGATTTTTGTGTTTTATGAAATTATGGACACATACAGATTTAGTTTTATTGCTATTTATGTGATTGTTGTGCTCGCGATGTTGTGACATTTGGATCTCAAAAGGACAGTAAAAATAGAAATCAATTATTTTCGTAACAATCTTGACCTTTTTTACTTTAAAAATTAAGCTTTCTACATATAAAAGAATAAATATATTTTTTTAACTCTTAACCAACTTGATTATTTTTAACTCTATTTATAATGAATTTATAAAATCAAGTTTTCTATTAGAGTTTTATACTAATATATAATCATCACTCATAGTTTGAATTTTCAAATCTATGAAACAATTCTCTATTTGTTGAATACAGCGACTTGATCAGATGTCGAAAAAAAAGATTTTAAAAAAACATGACATTTACATTTTAACTCGACTCAATATTTAATGAAATTTTGTCTCATTAAATATTTTTAGCAATAATTGATATCATAAATGATAGATCATAAAATAAAATTTTTAAGAATTTCATCAAAATTGATCAATTAGTTTTTAAGTTAGTCTAATTAATTATTACAATTATTTTTTAACATAAAGCGTTTTAATTTCTCCATACAAACGAATGACTAATTAAAACAAGAGTTTAAAAAATAAGTACTTGTCGATTCAATTAAATTTAATAATTTTTGTGAAAAATAAAAAAAATTTTTTATCTTTTTAAATAAGACCAAAACACAAGTTGTTTTCTAAAAAAAGCTTGTTTGTTGTTAAACAAATTTTTTTTTTCAAAAATATATTTTTTTCGCCAGGCGACAATACTTATTGGCAAAAAGTAACTCATAAAGAGAAGCTGGCTGACAAAGTGTCCTATAAATTATTTATTTTGTAGATTCTGTAAAATAAAATAAGAATAAATAAAAAATCGTATGCAAACTTAAGATATAAAATTTTCTGATTCGAAGTTCAACAAAAAGAAAAAAATTTTTTTGTTCTCTGAATACAAGTAGTATTTGATTCTCAATTAATTTTTTTTGAATGTTAATCATACGTTTCTCAAGAAAATTATGCAAATTTAAATCTAGATGAATTAGTGTAGACATTCAACTAAAGTACATAAGCTAGTATTTAAAGGACAGATGCATCAAAAAGCTGAAATTAAAGTTATGATTTATAGTACAAACTTTTATAATAGAATATTAAAAATCTTAAATTTTTTAAAAACTAAAAAAATTTCAAATTAAAGATATTAATTTAATTTCATTTCTATTAATAAATGCCTGCAAAATTTTTCAAGGTGAATAGATATTTTTTAAATTTAATAAATTATTGGTTTATCTTACATTAGATCTTAAATTTGATTTTTGATATGATCAAAAAAAATTTTTGTGGTTTAATATTTTAATATTTTTGAAATTATTGAAGATTTATTTTCTGCTTGATTTATTTACTTTTTATTACAATAAGAAAAGTTGCAAAATCTAAGAAATAACAAAAAAAAATTGGTTAGCTCTTAATTACGTCTAGTTTGAAAAAAAAAACAAGTTATCATTGATTTTTCGAATATTTTTTCAAGTATTTATTAAATTATTTGTTTAGAGTACAAAAATTTTTGATCAAATCAAGAACATTCGGTTTCTTTGGAAAATAAAATTGTGTGATATTACCTTTAAGTCATATAAAAGCTTGATTTGATATTAACATAAGTAAAATAAAGACTTCAATTATACGATAAATATTAGATCTTGTCATTTGAAAAAAAATTTTATTAGCCTTTTATGAAATGAGGTTTAAATATTCGAAAAATCAATGATAACTTGTTTTTTTTTTCAAACTAGACGTAATTAAGAGCTAACCAATTTTTTTTTGTTATTTCTTAGATTTTGCAACTTTT
>BLXL01012733.1:0-11124 GCA_023170135.1 Acarapis woodi | reverse complement strand
TTATATTTTTTTATCAAACGCTAATTAAAACCAATTCAATGTTTCACCAAACAAAAATCATTCAACATATTCTGAATTGACT
Organism: Acarapis woodi; assembly: GCA_023170135.1. NCBI lineage: Eukaryota > Metazoa > Arthropoda > Arachnida > Trombidiformes > Tarsonemidae > Acarapis > Acarapis woodi. The sequence continues at coordinate 11,042 of BLXL01012733.1, read as the reverse complement.
GATATTATTAGTAAGAAAATTTCTAATATAGCATGGCAAATAAATTTGCTCAGATTTTCATGCAAAGTTTTGCATTTTAATAATTAAAATCAAAATAAAATAGTTATTAGGATTTTTTTGAACAAGCAAATATTGTCATTGAATATAAATTTTGTAACAGAAAATGTTTAAATCAACTAAAATGGCATTGATGATTAGTTATTTCAAATATTATCGTTCTAAGTGATTATTTTCGAATAGGTAAGATAAAAATTTTTAAAAATTTGAACGCAAAAAGATATCAAATCAAGCTGAGTTAATGATCTTAAGTTAAAAAATTACTCAATTCGTTAAATAGCACTTCAAGATTTATTAGTTTTCTTTACTGTGCAAAAGCCAAATAAATTGCTATAAAATTACTTAAATTTAATAGCTCTTTCAAGTTGAAAAAGGAGTAAAGAAATTTTTAGAATCTGGAAATTGAATCTACCAAAAATTATTCCTCAGAACAGATTTCAATCAAATTTTGTTTTTATTAATTAAAAAATGATTCGAATTACTGAATATATGTTTCACCACAAAAGCGGAGAACTTTCAATCATGTAGATATAAAGCTTAATTGTTGAAAAACTCTTATTTATTATTTAATTTCAAGAGAATTTGAAAGTTGTCAAATTTTTTTCAAGATAAGAAAAAATTTAAGAATTGCCGATGAAAAGACATAAAATTGTCAGTTCAATTAGATGCGCTAAATTAAGACATCGTTTAAAAAAGTTTTCAAATTTTTAAAAATATATATTTATATATTTTCAAGAAAATTTAGACTTCAATTTATTATTATGCAGACAAATTTGAATGTTTAAAAACTCAAAAATTTTATTCCGACATTTACAAAACTTTGAAATCTCTGAATTCAAAATTTTTCAATTAACATAATAGATAGTGTTAATTGTCGTAAACTTGTATTAACATTATCATTAGCTAATAATTATCAATCAATTTTTAATGTAAATAAAAAAAATTCATTTGTAAAGTACTCATTAATCTTGAGATTTTTGATTGCACCTGTTAGTGATACTCAAATACGCGTGAATTTATTGCCTTTACACTCCCAGCTGACTAGGCATTAATTGGAATGCAGAAGCATGTTTTTTATATTTTTTTAAAATATATTCATTGTATTATTCAATATACAAGTGACATGAATAGTTTGCATGTAAATTTTACATTTTTTCCTGACTTTTAATTTTCATTTAATTAACAAATTATTTTTAGTTTCTGGACAGTTAACAGATTATTGATTTCTATTTGCATGCATTTTTACGATGAGTGAGTAAATCTTAATTAGAGTATGATTAATAATATGGTGAAAAAATGATTAAGCATTAATAATTGAATTGCAAGTCAAAATTACTACCTGTAGTTTAACTATTTTCATTAGTTGGTTATTTATTATCTTGTGGTAATCTTAATTTTATCGACAATACTTCAAAAATTATGAAAAATTTCTGATTGTATCAATGAATGATTGGAAATTTAACATATCTAGTCAGCACTATTTGACTAGACATCTTTTAATTATAGGCGTTTTGTGTTGGTAGTACATGATCAAATTTGCATCTCAATTTAGCTGTCTTATTGTTCATCTCTCATTTACTATATATCTTGAAATAAATTAATACAGTCTAGTTAGAAATTTATGACTGAATGACCATTATAGATAGATTTTACTGTGAATTTATTTTGTTAACTTTTCTTGTAATTCCATTAAATTTTTTAAGAAATTGAATTTTCTTTAAACTCATCGTCAAGAATTTCTTTCGATTTGATGAATATTATATGATCAAAGATTTAAACAAAAAATATTTAAGTTAAGGTACTTATAATGTTAGGTCAAGTAAAGAGTTTTTTTTTGTTTGATCTAATTAAATGAAGCGAATATTTATCTGATTTTTCATTTCGTTAAAAAATATAGCTAGATGATTCTCTTTCATTTTAAACACATTTCTGAAAAAGTTCAATCTTCACTTGTTTGATTTTCCCTATTAGCTAAAATTTTTGTTTTTAATTTATTCTTTACTCTTAACATCGACTTCAGGGTTTAAGTGGGCTCGAAATTGTAATATATAATCAGGGCAAACAGCTGGCTTAATTGAATAAATTGAGAAAAGAAAAATTGACAAAAAGTGATTTTTAATGCACCTCACCACGAAAAAGAGAATTCTAAATTGAATTCTTAAGATGCTGGTTTAATTAAATAAAATTGTCCTACTTTTTTTATTAAAATTTTCTGTTCTTTTAATAAAAAATTATGACTTTTTGTATCATCGTGAAATAAAGTAAGTTAAAGGTTTTCCGAAAACTGAAGATTTTAAAGGAAATTTGATTTCTATAAACAACACAAAAATTTTTTTTTAGTTTTTTTCATCAAAAATCATTAGTGTATCGGTTGAGATTATTTTTAATTTGCAAGGATAATTTTTCGAATTCGTGAATATTGCTATGAAATCAGTTGATTTATTTTTACAATGTAAACTGTAAAGTTTTCTTTAAACAGATTACCATTAGAAATCATCAAAAAAAGAAAAGAAACTAATTCGTAAAAAAAATCTCAAATGAAAACTTGTATCTAATAAATACATTAATCAAGAATTTACTTATAAAGCATATAATATTAAATTAAAAATTTTTAATGTTTGTCGATGAAAATCATGTGAAATAAATAAAAAATTCAGCTAAATTATAAAAACTAGCATAAAAATTTTCAAATCGAATTTTGAAATTATAAAATTCAATTTTTATTGAAATGTTCATTCAGATCATATTTCTATAAGTGAGAGCGATTGAGGGACTAATGTTTTGACCTAATTATATTTTTTATTTTTGATGTATGCTGCTAATCTTTTATAAAGATAAAATTAAAAATTGAGTCAATATTTTTAAGAATTTTCATATTATTCCAAATCATTTTTTTAATGTAAAAAAAACAATTCGCTGATTTCTTATCATCCCTCATTATGAATCGGAAAATTTATCTTAGTCTTGTTTATCCATAAAAAGTATATAATAGAATTGATTAATAATTTTCGATTTTTGATGGATTTGTTTACCAAAAAACTTGAAAATTTTTTTGTCTATTTTTTTGATTCAATCACAGATTATTTATTATTATTAGACTTCATTTTAAATTGGAATAAATTTTGATCATACTTGAATTTAGTCAAAAGAAATTTATTCTATCACTAGAATTATTAATTTTTTTGTTTTAATATATTTAAGACATTTTTTATTGAAGCTAATAAGAAATAGATTGCTTGTTTTTATATAATGTTAGAAATCTTACAATTATTTTAAAAATTTCAAATTTTAAAAATTTCAAATTTTGAAAATTTTTCTTGTGAAAATTTTGTTTTGATTTGCAAATTAATTCTGGTTAATTAAATTTCTTTCAAAAAGCATAATTTTATAGTTCAATTAATTTCAAAATAAAATTAATTTTTTTTTATTTAGCTATATAAACTGATGTGTTAATGAATGCATGAAATTTTATCCTAGAGTAGTATAAAAAACTCAAATTTCATCGATTTGATTTATACCACTTAAAACTAATTCTTTCTTTTAATTATCCTATTATAATCATAAATTTTTCGATATCTAATTTTAAAAATATAAAAAAAAATAGAAAAAAAAATCAAATCAAAAGAATTGTAAAATCCTTTTATCAAATTTTTTCACGAAGCTAATTTTTTGTGAAATTAAGTAAATATTTATTATTTCGCTAAAAATTCAATTAGATTCACTTTGTTCCTTGGCCAGACTTAATTTTACGAAAAGATTCTAAATTTATTTTTGTCTTTTACAAAGATTTTTTTTTTCGTTTTCTAAGAGTTGTGAAGTAACTCTCGAAAAATTAAAATTTTTTATATGCGTATTATTTAAACTGCTAGCATAATAAGGCCAGTTCAGATCAAAATAAATCCTATGAAATTGGGCTTATGCAAATTTTTTAAATTCGAATCGATAATTATATGTCAAGTTTAATTCAATTATTGTTTCAACCATTAAAATTAGTGTATCACTGAAAAATTAGTTTTATTGGTAAACATTAAAATTTTTAAATACTTTTCTCGCTTTATTAAAAAATTGGAAAACTTAAAATATATAAGTGTATATTTATTCAAATATAGTTAAAAAAAATTTCTTTAAACTAATGACAGCTTTTTCGCTTCAAATACAAAAAAAAAGTTGGCTTTTTTTCTTAAATTTGCAAAATTTTTTTTAGATTCCAACATCTAAATATAGATTTTTTTCTAAATTCTCTCAAATACTAAGCAAATAAATTTTTTATCATTTATTTTTGAATGTGAGGTTTTAAAAATAAATTATTTGATATATAAGATGTAAATTGGTAAAGATAATGAAATTTATTATTTCTAACAATTTTTATTCCGGCCATTATAATTGCCTATGCAACAAGTGTTATAAAAAATTTGAAACAATGAAAAAAAAAATCAAATCTCTTCAAGTTTTTTGAAATTAAATAATTTTTTTGGCCTAATTAATATATTTAAGTCAATTTCTAATCAATATGATATTCATTCAATATATAGATTTGATGCATATTTCATGAATTGATATTCCACATAAAATTTGGTAGTTATAATCTGCAAAATATTTTCAAATATAAAAATTGTCCAAAAATTTATATCAAAAATAGAATGATTGAAGAGTGTGTTTTATGAAGAAATTATTCTCATTGATTCGATTATCTGTGTTTCAATTTATCAACCTTGTTGCTAGAGAAAAACAATAAAAAAAAATAACTATCACTAATTTTTTATTTATAAAATTGTTATTTTAAAAAAACAACAACAAAATTATATTCTATTACTCCTCAACCAAATAAAATTTATTAACTTATACTGAATGAAAAAAAATCTAATAGAGATAAAAATTTATAAATACGAAGGTCCTTTTTCAATATTAAGAATTTTTTTTTCAATTTTTTTTTCAATTTTTTTTTTTAAAACCAAACTATTGAAAATTTATTTGCAACAAATTTATATATGAAATTTTCAAATTCAATTGTTCTAATTAAAAATATTGAATAATAATATTTTTCTGATCAAATTTTATTTATTAATTTAGATAAAAAAGCTGTATAAGTTTTTCAAAATTATTCATTTACAACTCCTGACTCTGACAATTTGAAGGTTCTTAAAATCTGATGTCTAACTCGATCTTCCAAATTTTTTTCATTATAATCATTATTTTTTTTTTTAATTTTTCCTCACCTTATAATGCCTAATGCTTTTTTGAAAATCAAGGAGCTTTGAATTCAACTTAAATTTTAAGATTATAGCGATTTTTAGCTAATTTATGTACAGGTATCTGAGCTGCTCTTGTTTCAATTGCAAATAGACTGTTTGACTGCTAACACATTATGCACTTATATCAAATGGTCAACTTTGTTTATTACTTTACTTTCTTTCTCGAAACAAATAATTTAAGAAGAATTTTTTTTTTTGCTCGGCGATTTTAATGATCATATTATTCAAGGTCATTTATAAAAATAAAGATCGAGCGTCGGTTTAAATTTTTTTGATATAAGCGATATATAAAAGTGTTATAATTTATTTTTATTGAAACCTGCCTTGACGCACTAAGTTATTTTTTTTCGTGATATTGCATATTTTTCTTTTTTATGAAATTCTCAATTGTGATGATTCCAAATAATTTTAAAAAAAAGAAAATATTGTTAAAAATTTGATTTTGAATGATTATTTTTCATAGAAAAGTAGTTGAAATCATTTTGATTAAGTTTCTATATGATAATGTGATTCTGAATACTAGGTTTGTGAGCTTGCGTGGGATATACCGTAAACTAATATAGGTTCCATTTTCAATATTTCATCGAGAATAATTTTTTTAGAATATAATTCGTTTTAAAAAATATTTTTCGATAATATATTTGCCAGGAAATAAATTTATTATTTAATTTATTTGGAAGATTACCTTAACTTGATAAAAAAAAATTTTAATTTGATATTAAAATTTATAAGTACTTTTTTTGTTTTTGTAATTCATCAATATTTTGGAAAAAAAAAATTTAGGTATTATAAAATTAATTTTTGAAATAACTGTAAAAATAATGTTTAAAAAACTAGTAAAATTTAAATTTTAACGAAACTATTTATTGAAGTGCAAAAATCGACCTGTTGATGATTAATCATCTGGTGGCTCTATATAATTTATGTTCTGCTTGTTGTAAACATATTTAATTTCTTCGTGGATAATTAAAATTGAGATTTCTATTTTTTATCATTGAATTTTTAGCTAATGCTCTTGCATCGTTTTTTACGAGCAAAATTTTGCTAATTTGAAATTCAAAAATTTGAATAACAAATTCGGAAAAAACAATTTAGTATAATTTTACTGCATAATTAGCATCAAGTTTAAAGTAGTTTTTGCCAGAAAAATTTCCTAAAAACACAGCCCTAATGTATTTACATATCTGGTAGGTTTTGAAAAAAAATAATTAGCTTCGATAATTCTTGTCCCAACAAATCTGTCAGTATTTTTTCTATTATTTCTATGCTGATTAAAAATTATCGAATACTTTCAATAGTTCTAGAATGGCACCCAGAAGAGTTAAGCCATTGATTTTTTTTCTTTTAGACGCTTTTACTAGTTAATTTTTTGACGTTCGGAAAAAAAATTAGCACTGTTGCAGAATCTAACTTTATTATGAATAAAGTTGGTCTTAAATGTTTTTCGTTTTGATATGTCAATTTAATTATCAAAAAAAGGAAAAAATTTCGGTATTTTTAATTATTTAGTACTACATAGTAAATTTTTTTATTGAATTTAGAATAATTGATGAATTTGTATTGTCACTATATTTAATTTCAAAAAACCAAAAATTTTCTTTGTGTGACTCCTTACATCGTATAATAAGTCTCTTCACTCTTGTGAAATGTTTCAAAATTATTGTTACGAGATAGTCACATGAAATAAAATTTTTAATTTCGACGTATTTTTTTACCTCAATAGAGTTTATTAGTTGACTTCGATAAAAGAATTTTATAATTTTTTTCATTTTTTTATCAGCTTTAGCTCATTATTCCTTTTTAACTCTTTCTTACAAATCTTTAAAGAACTTTCTCATGTTTCAAAACATCGTATTTTAAGTCATTTTTTTAGTTTTGATAAAATTGTTTTTTTTCGAAATCGCATCTGTAGGTAATAATGATGACAATAATTAAAGGTTTTTGTTGTCTAAAAATTAAAAAAATTCAAACCCCTTCTTTTTAGTATATGATCTTATTCATTTTTCTCAAATTCTAAAATTTTTTAATCTTTTTTATATTAGTTATTCTTTGGAAATCATTCTGTATAAGGTTCAACTTCATTTTTGTAATCTTTTTTCAATTAATTTTTTTTCACAAATATGCTGAATTAAACAAAAAATTTACTGATTTGAATCGTGAGCATGAATAGCATTTCAAAAATTTCTTTTGCCAGCAAAATAATTGTCTAATGAAAAATTTGACTTGAAAAAATATTCAAATTTTTTTTTTACAAAACTGAATATGAGATCTTGGTTTTATTTTTTAATATATAAATAATGCTAATTTAAATTTAAAATCTGAAATTTAGCTATCGATTTGATTCAAATTCAAACGAAAATTTTAAAAATTCACTTTGACAAATCAAAATAAAATATATTGTTAAAAAAAACTCTGAATCAGTTTCCTGTATTTTACTATACTATAGTTTTTTTAGATATGTTGATCTAGATGAGATTTTTTCATGACTAGCTGAATCAATAATTGTCAATTGAAAGTTATATTGATAACTTCCTTCGAATTTATTTTAGTATTTCACAAATGTTGTTTAACTTTACGTTGAAAAAAAAAATTCGATTATGAATGATACTCTAAAATTTTTCAACATTTTGGTTTTTAAGGTATGCACCACTCTAAAAATTGCTATATGAACTGTGTATTCCAAACAGTGATAATTGTTGATGTCATCAAATCTAGCTTATAAGGCTTTTATAAATTCTTTCAATATTTAAAGAAATTTGTTTCGATTTTTCTAATTTCAAGTAAAAGAATAAATGAAACAAGTCTCCAAATTATATGTAATTAAAAAAAAAAAAAACAAAAAAAAAAATCTAACTTACTAATATTATGATATTACCAAGAAAAAATAGAATTCTACTGCTAAAATAGATATAAAATTTAAATGTTTTAAATACATTTTGAAATTTTTATCGTGAATCCGGATGAACAAAAATATTTTATTAAAAACTTCTCACAGGCACTTAATTTTTGTATACTTACATATTTTAAATTCTCTTTTTTTTTTGATTGAATTTATGTCAAAGTGATATTAATAAAAAACTAATTCTAGAATTTTTACGGAATTATGCGAGTTTTTTTTATAATTCTGGAATTACGTTTTTAGACAAAAAACTTTTGACATTTTTTATAAACTAAAGATTTTTGGTGAATTTGAATTGGAATTTTCTTTTCTTAACTTTGATCAATTTTTGTGAATGAACAAAAAAGATAAATAATTTATGTATCTGATCAGACTAAATTTTAATTTTAGCACAATATTATTAATTTAAATTTTTTTTCATTCATTTGAAATTTCTTATTGTTTGTGATAGATTTTGAGCATAAAATTGAAAATATATATATATATTTGGGTGGATAAAATAATTCGATTCTAAAAAAATTATAAAAATTTTTTGATTTTGTCAATTATAAATTCAAACCACTTTTCGTTACCATGTTTTTTTATTTTCATCAAGTTTCAAAACTAATATTTATAAAGTAAACGAATATTATTTACGATTTTTATTAAAATTTTTCTCAAGGTTATGTGATTTTTACGATTTCATTAATAATTTTGCCTTTATTAATTTGAACTTTTTTTTTATAAAATATTTTGTCAAAAAAAAAATCAATTTTTCGAAATAAATTCTGAATTCGATTCTGATAAATTCTTAAGTCTATTTGGAAACCAAAATATAATCTTTTCAATAATTTTAAATTTATTTTATTACGATAAAATAATTTTAAAAGTACTTCTAATTATTTGAACCTTTTGTAATATATAGAAAAATTTGAAAGTTTATTCGGTAATATGAATTTTCGAAAACTTTATTTGTATGTCTTCATCCTTCTCATTTGATATTCTTATCACAAGAAAAATAAAAAACTACAATTTTTCATTAATTATGTGAAATTATCTTTTATCAATTGGTTAGATGTAAAAACCTGAAATTTTAGGATCTAATTGCATTAATGAGTACAATATTCTAGGTTTCGATACAATTTATAATTCGCTGATTTAAGCATATATATTAGTCACAATTTCGAAATTTTAATTTCTTACTTTTTTATATTTATGTGTGTTTAAAATAATAGAGATTTGACTTTGAAGATGTTAAGAAATAAATTTTTTTTCTGATAACTTATAAATGATGTCTCGGTAAATTTATTCACTAATTATAGATTAGAAATATAAATTATTCTTAAATTTTTATTTTGGACTTGATTATTTTGTCGGCAATCTCAAAATCAAATCGACTTCATTTTAAAAAAAATAAAAATAATCAATAAATTCTAAAAATATGTAAGACTGTCAGATAATGACAATGGAATTCGCAAATAAGTCTTTGAATGCCTAAAAATAGTATAAATTTGTTATGAATTTTTCCGCATTATAATTAAATAAATGTATCATAAAAATAATTTAAAATTTTCGATGTGATCAATCTTCTAACGTAATTTTTGTTTTCTTCCTAATTATGAATTCGATTTCAAACTAAAATTTGAATTTTTTTTTCTGAATTTTCATAAATTATAGATTTCTTATTTGTTAACAATTTATATCTGACAACCATTTGAAGTTAGAAATTCTGTATGTGTACTAAAATTATTTGACTTGAATTTCATATAAGTTTTTTGTTATTAAATTTCAGTTTTTAAAAATAATAATTTATATCTTCGAATAATATTTGATTTGAGTAAAAAATTTTTGACTTAAAATTAACATTTCGTAGCCACAAATTGAAGTTTTTTGAAAAAATAACAAAAAAACACATTATTTCACTTTTGAATGAAATTAGAATTTCGAACTCAATACCTTAAATTCAAAAATCCTAAATATTTGCAAATTGATCAAATTTCGTCACCTGAAATCTAATTTTGAATTTTATTTATTCAAAAATTTTCTAATGTAACATAATTATCGGAATTTAACTTTGAAATTTATTCAATTAAAAAGTAAATAATCAAATTAGGCATCTGAATTAAAGAAAAAATTTCTAGAATTATCATTGCAGTTCGAAAACTTATTTGTCTCATTATACTCGAAAGTTAGGTAGGCCTATAAAATCAAAAATATATTATTTAGATAAGTTTATTTTTAGTTATATAACAAGCAAATCGATTTTTTCGAGATTAAATTGTAAAATTATTTCTTTGACACCACAAATTTATATTTCTATAATGAAATTAAAAAAAAAAAAAAGCCATTCTATCCCTGAGCAAAACAAAACAAATTTCTTGTTAGATAATTTCTAAAATTTAAAATTTCAAGTTCAGTAGCTAAAGAATATATTTGATTGACTAATTTTACTCAGTTCTCATCCATATATTAATAAAAAGCATTTTTACATTGTAAAAAAGTATTTAATTTAGCATATTTTTTATTTAAGAATTTCATAAAAATGTTCAAGTTATACTTATTTTACAATTTTTTACCCGAAAATTTTTTTCTTTTGAGTCATTGATAATTTTAACAATAAAATGAAAACTTCAATAGTCAAATGTCAATATGGTAATTAAACAAGAATTGTTGGGCATTTTGTGAAATTCCAGAGTCTTAAAATCAAAATAATGGATGCTTTAGAAATGAAAAATTCAAAAGAATAAATTTACCGAGACATCATTTATAAGTTATCAGAAAAAAAATTTATTTCTTAACATCTTCAAAGTCAAATCTCTATTATTTTAAACACACATAAATATAAAAAAGTAAGA
>BLXL01012725.1:0-46556 GCA_023170135.1 Acarapis woodi | reverse complement strand
CAAATCATTGAAAAGACAATAATTATATTATGTTTAGAAAGATTAAATGATTTAAAATTATTAATTGGTTTTTAAAAAATAGAATTGAATCAAATAATTTATTTTTATCTTGAAATCATTTTCATTCGTTTGATAAAGAAGAAATTAATTTTTTGCATTATTTCTAAACAAAGTTTTACACGATTAAAATTTTTGAGTTTTTTCGATTTTTGAATGAATGCAGATGAATTAAAGTATTTTTCTGTCGTATAATTCATAAATAATTCAAATCGCTCGCATAATTTATTTATGCTGAAATAAAAAGTTTAAATTGGTTTCTTTTGATATTATGCAAAAATTAACTTAAACGCAATATAATATTATTGATATTAAACGTAAATTTTTTTATTATATTTATTATCATTAAAATTAAAACTTATTAATGTTTATGAAACCTGAATGTGATAAAAAATCATTAAGATGTGTTTCGAAAATTGTTACTTTAATAAAAAACGTTGAATCTATACTATGACAAAAATTTTAGTACCCATATAAAATAAATTTTAGAATAAAATTATGACATTCGTGTTTATTCGTTCGGATCAACTCAAGCAAGACAAATGTTTATCGAAATTTTTCCAAACCCTAGACTAAGAGTTTTTTATTTGGAAAAGGATATTTTCAACCGATCTATAATTTTCATATATGTCTAGTATTAATGCAATTATAGACAATTTTATTTAGCATTTGGAATCACTTTTATATATGAAAATCTACTAATTTGCTTCGAAATTATTTAAATTTCAAAATAAAGTATAATGATAAACAAATTAATCATGATATATAAGGAATTCAAATAGAAATTTTGTGGTTTTGAACCGATAAAAGATAATTTTTTCATCTAAATTATTTATTTAAATCTTTTAACCATTTGATAAGAAAAATCATTTCATTTTTTATCATTTTTAAAATTAAGAATTTCGCAACAATTGGTAAATATTTTTTGTTTTCAATCATTTCGATTGCAAAAAAAACTTTTAAAAATTTCTATTAATAAATTATACATAAATAAAATCACTTAATATGTAACATGAATTTATTTAAATAAAAAATTTTATTGTTAGAGGGAAATTTAATGTCTACCGGATTTCAAAAAAATTATTAATCACGAAAATTTGAATTGATGTATGCATTTACGTATTCTAAAATTGACTTATATTTTTTATTTATTTATTTTCATTATATTTAGTTTCATTTATAATATTACAAAAATTTAAGTCATTAATTCAGGTAAGATAAATCAGATAAATCATGGTTCAAGATTCGTTATTTTTTATTTTGCTTAAATTTTTTATGAACCTTGTACAAAACGAAACCACTGGCAAGAACAAAAAATTTGATTATCTCCATAAAAATATAATTTTATGTTGAGAAACTTGAAAAAAAGTAAATCATACTTGGCATATAAAATTAAATTGATCAAATTTTCGTATTTTCATAATTAAAATTTAGCATGACTATGATTTAATGTCAAATTTATTTTTATAAAGGATGATCTATATGGGCGGCATCTCGTAACAAAAAAAGCATTTTCTAAATAACTTTATAAATTAAATCAATCGAGAATACAAATTTGAGAAAAACATTCAATTGATAAAGATGAATTTCTTCTACGTACTGAAGACATCTAGCAATATAGGCAATCATTTTTTCATGCGTCTAATTCGATTCAAATGTTCGGCATCCTTTTTTCTAACTAATAATGCTTTTTAAATATTATATATTTCAAATATATAGATCAATTATGCTTTGATAAGTCATTTTCATTTAAATTATGATTAGTAGTATTAAATTAAAATTTTAGCATCTCAATTAATAGAAATTTAGACGACTCTATTGAGAATTTATAAGTATAGAACAAATTATTAATCATCAACTGTTGCTCAATTTCGAATTGTAATTAAGGCGTGTGAAAAGAACCATTCATATTTTTAAGTATATGATGGTGATTATATGTTTGCGCCAATTTGAATTAATTAAAAAATTTTTTATTGCGATTCTAAATTTAAGTCCAAAAAACGGAAGTATTAATATCTTGATTTCAATTTTTTTTTTTCAGGTGAATTAAATAAAATTTAAGCATTTTGTTTGAAATAAAATCTAATAAATGTTAAATTTTGAAATTCTTTAATTTAAAACCATGAATTTTTTTTTTAGGTAAATAGGTGGGTAATTGATTTTTCTTAATAAAATTTTTCAATTATCAATATCGTGACTGATCATTAAATCAAAATTTTTTTTTAATTTTTATCGTTCAGTTATAAATCTTATGATTTAAAGAAGCTCATCTATGTTACAATTATTTTAAAAGTTTTCGACCTATTAAATTTCTTTTTTGGGTTCTTGAATTTAATTTTAAATCAAATTGATTAACTTTTTTTTCGATTTTCGCAATAAAATAAATTCAGGTGTTAAATTATTTATAAAATTCTTCTGCTTTCAAAAACATAAAATTCATATTTTGAACGAATTCATGATTTCGAATAACGATTTTTTAAAAATTTTTTTTTTGTTAATTTATTTTTATCAAAATTTATCCGACTTGATTTTTTACCATAATTTAAAACAAAAAATTATCGGTTTATTTACTATTTTAAATGTGTTAAATTATATATTCGATTCAAAAAAATTAAAAAAAGTTTTTTAAAGTGCAAATAACGACTTTAATTCAAAGTTGTTCGAGTAATGTATTCATCTTTTTTTTACATATTTCTTGAAAAATTGTTGTTGATATTATCTATTTTAAATTTTTTAATTTAAGATTATTGAAAATTTTTATAAATTCAAAAAGTTCGAAAAGTATATAAAATATAACAAAATCAAAAAAATTTTTTGTTGAGTTATTTTTTGTGAATTGAGTTCGATCTCTATAAAGATGGAGAAATTAAGTCGAATCAGATTGATTTTATACATTTCAATTTTATATTTTTTAGTTATGAGCATTTACTATCTGAGCTGGTCAATATTTGATATAAATGAGTCTCAGCGAAATCTCGACAGACAAGACAATTTACATATCGACATAAATGAATTCAAATTCGAGAAGAAGGTAAGTGCGATTAATTTTTTTTCTAAATGAATATTTTCTATTGCTATAAGTAATTCACCATTTGTAACACTCTCTAGGTTCTAATTCTGTTCGGATTTACTATTAGTTTTGTATTTTTATTAGGTTTGATTGCAGTTTACATGAAAAGTGCATGCATGTTGCTCTTTTATTCGGTTACGGGTAGGTGTATCTTAAAAATTAAATAAATTAAAACAAAATTTTCTATTATTATTATTATTGTTTTTACGTTTTATTTAAATGTGCTTACATAAAATTTAATTACATTAAAATTCACTCATTATATTGGTTTCAATATGTGTTTATTTTTTTAGGTTCTGGAATGTTTATGCTTTTACTTTTGGTTGTGTACATTGAAGGAGTGGTTTCAATTAACAGTTTACTGTTTTTAATATTAACAAATTTATCAAGCTCTTTGTTAGGCGTCTATTACGCTTTAATGGCGATTCGATCAAATATAAATCAATATTGCACAAGCCATATAAATCTGATTTAAAAGATGATCAACGAGATCGACCGGTTCAAAATAAAAACAATTTTTTTCTCAAATTTGTATTCTCGATTGATTAATTTTTTAATTTAGCATATCCCATTCATTAAAAATTTGTAATTGTGAATTTTTCACTTTGAAATAGATTCATTTACTTTATTCAATTTTCGTTAAATTTTTTAAATATTCTGATAAAAATTTTCAATTAAAAATTTAATTAATTTATTATTTTTTTAATGCATTTCAAAAATTTATTTTCAAACTATTGTCTAATTAGTCAATTTTTATTTATCGTTTCAATAATCCAGCAATAATAGTATTAAGTAAAACGAATCGAAAATTTGTTTTTTTTTTTTCAATATCGAGCATTCTTAAATTCATTATTAATATTTTATTTATTTTATTTCTTTTAATCAAACAAAAAAAAGATCAATATCTAAATACTCGGACTTCATTTAGTTTTACTTTGTGTTTTTATTATAATATATATTTTACATTATGTAATATTTTCTCCAATTTTGTCCTATTTCACATAAAATTTTCATCTGTCACATTCACAATTATGTGAGGACATAAATAAACATAAATTGTGATCACTTGTCAAAATTTCTAGACAAAAAAATTTTTAGGAGTTGCAAATTTGAAAACAAATACAAAAATTTTATATCAATAAATATTTTCTTTGACCAAGCTGGATCCCGAAAAAAATTAGTGATAAAATTTTCAAACAAAAATTTAAATATTAAATAAAAATAAGATTTTTTTTCTAATCATAATTCAATTAAAAAAAATATGGCTCTCTTAAATTGATTGCTATTTAAAAAAAATCAATTCGACTGCCAAATTTATGTACCATTTTTTTTCTGATTTTTTGATATTTTGTTCCATGAAAAAAAGTTGTTAAAATTAAAGTCATAAGGAAAAATTATTATTGTATTTTCATTAGATATTTTGATTAAAAATTTGTAAATGTAAAATAAAATCGATAATAATACATTTCAAAATTAGTTCTTTATAATTTAAATAAAAAATTAATTTATTTTTATTCATTTGTTACATAACATAGAAAAAATGATTTAATTCTTCATAATGCCGTACAAATTGATTCACTTTACTTGATGTGAGAATAGACAACTCACGTTTTTTTTTTACACTTTGTTTATACGCGCGTCTGATATTTTCAAAAAAAATAATATTTTTCACGTGTGTTTCATGAAATTAATTAGTAATAGTTTTAAAAAATTTCAACAAATATAGCATAAAAGATAAAATGGGCACAAAGGACAAAGATGGCCAACAAGAATTTTGTATTAAACCAGACGAAAAAGGTACAAAATTAAATAGTAAGAAATGGCCGTTATTGTTAAAAAATTATGAGAAATTGAATACGAGAACATCACATTTTGTCCCATTAACTGCTGGATCAACACCCTATGAAAGGGAAATTAAGGAGTACATAAAATCTGGTTTTATAAACCTTGACAAACCTTCTAATCCATCATCTCATGAAGGTAAAATTGTTTTACAATTAAGAAGCAATAAAATATTAATTATTTTTGTTTTCAAATCACTAATGACTTAAAGTTGTTAGTTGGATAAAAAAAATTTTAAGAGTTGAGAAGACTGGTCATTCAGGCACACTTGATCCTAAAACAACTGGATGTTTAATTGTTTGTATTGAGCGGACTACAAGACTTGTAAAATCGCAACAAACAGCCGGTAAAGAGTATGTGGGCATATTCAGATTGCACAGCGCTGTAGATGATGTTAAGCAAGTAAACAAATGTATTGAACAATTAACCGGAGCTATCTTTCAGCGACCACCTCTGATATCAGCAGTAAAACGTCAACTTCGAATTCGTACTATCTACGAGAGCAAACTACTTGACTATGATAAAGATCGCAAAATTGGCATCGTTTGGTTAAGCTGTGAAGCTGGAACTTATGTTAGAACATTATTTGTACATTTAGGTCTATTGCTTGGCGTTGGCGCTCAGATGATTGAATTAAGACGATGTCGATCTGGCATACAAACTGAGAATGATAATCTTGTTACAATGCATGACGTTTTAGATGCTCAATGGAAATATGATAATCATCGTGATGAAACTTATCTTCGGAAAGTAATTAGCCCACTGGAACAGCTTCTTGTTCAACACAAACGTATTGTTGTTAAAGATTCAGCTGTGAATGCAATCTGTTATGGCGCTAAAATTACGTTACCTGGCTTACTAAAATACGAGGATAATATTGAAATGAATGAAGAAATTGTTGTGATTACTACTAAAGGTGAAGCAATTTGTTTAGCGATTGCTCTTATGACCTCATCATCAATCGCAAGTTGTGATCACGGTGTAGTAGCTAAAATCAAACGAGTAGTGATGGAAAGAGATTTATACCCAAGAAAGTGGGGTCTAGGTAAAGTGGCCAAGCTAAAGAAACGTCTTATAAAAGAAGGTTTATTAACTGATAAAGGTTAGTTTACATTTGATCAATATAATTGATTTTGATAATTAATTTTTTTTTTATAGGAAAACCCAACGAAAAAACACCTGATGATTGGTATAAATTAGCAGGTGAAGAAGAACTTACAAAATTAAATAAAAAGATCGAAAAGGAAAAAATTGAAGAAGTTGAAAACGTTTCTAAAAAAGAAGAGAAAATCATAGAAGAAGAACCAATGGAAGAAGATATTGGTCAAAATGAGAAGAAGAAAAAGAAAAAAAAAAAAAAGAAACATGAAGACGAAGATCAAGATGAGTAGGTCAGAAGTTTAAAACTTAATTCAAGTATTTTTTTTTAATATTCTTTATATGAAAATCGCTCTTTTTTTCGAATTTGTTCTGTTATTAAACCTATCAATAAGTATTTTTCCTAAATTAATTAAAATAAAGAATTTTTGAAAATATTTTTTTCAAGATTACTTTATAATGAATTTTTGCGAATATTATGTTGTATTGTTTAAAAGGATTCGAAATAATAATTAAATTAAGAAAGTATCTAAATGGAGATATAAAAATCGGGTTAAATTATAATTTTTGTTCGATCAGATTCGAATAGAACTGAATGATCAATTCTTTGAAACTCTAAAAAGTGCTCAAATTAGAATGCGAACATGGACGTATTCAAATTTGAATCGATGTCAAATAAAGTATTCACCCTTTTAAGTTCAAGTTCGAACAAGATTGACTTTTATTTTGAGAGAATTATAAGAATCAAATCCTAGATGGTGTTTTGTATATTTTTGATTTTATATTTTTTAGTGAGTACAGTATTTAGTTGTAGTATTGTGATGTATTGTGATTTCTAGTTTACACGTATAGCCGAATCTTGTTTGTGGTGTTGTGGCTTTTAAAGATTCTGATTTTAATTTTTTTTTACTGAATTATGAAATATTATTCATCAGTATATTTTAAATTTTTCGAATAATTGTTTGACAACTAATCAAATAAATCATTGTAAAATAAATATTAATTATATTATTATAATTATTGATTTACCTGTTTTGTCGATTAAATTAACTTTTCATCATTTGGCGAAAATAGTTTTTTCATTGAATATAATTCAAAATGAAGGCATTAATATTAGTAGGTGGATACGGCACAAGATTAAGACCCTTAACATTATCTTATCCAAAACCTTTAGTCGAATTTTGTAATAAACCGATGATACTTCACCAAATCGAAGCATTAGTTGAAGCGGGTGTGAAACATGTAATATTGGCAGTAAGTTATCAAAAAGGTAAATGTATAAAATTGTTTAAACAAACAATTTCAATTAGAGTTAATGAGTTAATGAATCTAATTGATATTTACCTGTAAGATATGTTTGACACAATAATTGAAAAATTATTAAAAGAAGAAGAAGAACGATTAAAAATTAAAATATCACTCAATATTGAAACTAAACCGATGGATACTGCTGGACCGATTGCATTAGCACGCAACTTGCTCGAAAATAAGAAAGAGTTCGATGAACCTTTTTTTGTTCTCAATTCCGATATAATATGCGATTTTCCATTCAAGAAGATGATTGAATTTCATAAGTCACATGGTAAAGAAGGATCTATTGTAGTAACCGAGGTAATGGAACCTAGTAAGTATGGTGTAGTTTGTTACGATCAGTTTGGAAAAATAGGAAGTTTTGTAGAGAAACCGAAGGTATATGTATCGAACAAAATAAATGCCGGTCTATATATATTTAACTATTCAGTACTCGATAAGATACCACTCAAACCTACTTCAATTGAAAAAGAAATATTTCCGCTTATGGTAAAGGAAGGTAATCTGTATGCACTTGAATTAAAAGGTTATTGGATGGATGTTGGACAGCCAGAAGACTTTCTAAGTATAATTTTTCAATCTTATTATCTGATTATTAGTTTTATGTGAATATTTTTTCTATCTTCATTTAGTTGGTATTGAACTTTACTTAAATGCACTTAAAGACCGCAATAAATTGGAAATACCTGTGACAAATATTCTCTCAATTAGCAACGGGGAAGATGAAACTGAAAATGAAATTAAGATCATAGGAAATGTATTGATTGATAAAACTGCTAAAATAGGTAAACGATGTAGAATTGGTCCTAATGTGACAATTGGTTCTAATGTACGAATATATGATGGAGTATGTCTTAAAAACTCTGCAGTACTAAGTGACACAATAATACAGGCGCACACATGGATTGATCGTTGTATAATTGGTTGGAAATGTGTGATTGGTCAATGGGTGAGAATGGAGAACAATTGCGTACTAGGTAGGAATAAAATTTTAAACTATTTCAGAATCTTCTATATTTTTAAATAGATTGTAGTCATATTCTTTCATACAAACTAAATTTTTTTTAACCTTTACATTATCCTCTCCCATTTTTTTTTAATTTCTTTTTTACAGGCCAAGATGTTACCGTCAAAGATGAGATATTTTTGAATTGCGTAAAAGTTTTGCCAAATAAGACAATAAATAGTAGTGTTAATAAACCCAAAATCATCATGTAAATCTTTTAAAAAAGGATTTTCAAGAAATAATTTTATTCATTAATTTACGGATTGTATTTTTATTTAGTATATTTTTTCAAAAAAATTTGGAAATTGAATTAAGAATTTTTTATTTAAAGTGATGAAAACTACTTTTTTTCAATAATGGCATGCATCTTTTTCATTCAATTGAACAAGTATTGAATAGGGTGTAAGCTCAACTCTAATTATCTTTAAATGAAACTGAATTTTATAATTTTTATATTTTTAAGCTGATTGGAAATTCATATTACATTCCACTTGAAAAATCAACTCAAATATTGATTATCAAATAAAAAATTGAGTCACATTCAATTTAAAATAATTCTATCGTTTAAAATGAATATATTTTTATTACTAAATTTGAGAATAGCCCATTTCAAATCAACTATATGTGTAAAGATGAAAATAAATATCATTCAATTATTTATAAATGATCTGCAAAAAAACATACTAGTATATAAGAAACATTATTCAGAATCTAGGTCGAC
Organism: Acarapis woodi; assembly: GCA_023170135.1. NCBI lineage: Eukaryota > Metazoa > Arthropoda > Arachnida > Trombidiformes > Tarsonemidae > Acarapis > Acarapis woodi. The sequence goes on along the minus strand of BLXL01012725.1, from coordinate 37,451 downwards.
AATTTCCATTTTTGAGTCGGTTTTTTCTTTCATCGGCAAAGTTTTTTGAACAGTATCAAGAATTAATTCCATTGCTTCGTCACTAAAACGTTCCTCAATTTCTTCAATTAACACTTGTAGTTCGACCATTGATTTTGGACATTGGTTTAAAATTTGCAATTTTTCCAGTTTAGTCAGATTAAATTTTTTCATTTCTTCAAGATATTCAATAATATTCTTATCTTCCATCTCACCATAATGTCCTAATCCTTCTAAATAGTTAATTGTCTCATAAGTTATTGTGGCCAAATTTTTGTTCATAGATTTGCTATTTTTAGTGGATTCTTTCGTTTCTTTTAATATTTTGAGAACCTCGTAATTTGATAACATTTTCTCTTTGCCTTCAAGCACCTCCATCTTTAAAAATAATTTTTACCCTTTATCATGAACTATATAAATTAAATTAATTTATAGTAAATTTAAAATGCTTAATTTTTCTTTATATTTTAATTAATATTTTATTATTATTATTATTATTTTTTTTAATAATATAATCTGATTCGATCAATTTATATATTTATTATTCCCTTGAGAACTGTCAAAAACGTGAATTCTTCTATTTCCGCATATTAATTTTTGAAAATTTAATCTAGTAAACATAAACAAATAAATAGATCTACTAGACTGTATTTGCGCAAACTCATTAAAACAAATTTTTTTTTATTGTTTGAAAATTGGTTAAATTAAAGTTTATTACCTTTGTTAAAATAAATACATATTTAAGATCAAATATTTTTTTTTGTATGTATTATATATACACTTATTGTATTTATTCACAGATAAATCTATTCATAAAAAAAGACTTGACTTCTCATTATTGAATATGTTATATTAAAAATTTCAGTTGAAAAGTAAAAAAAAATTAATGACATGCGTTTCTTTTGAATATATTGCTCTATATTTTTTTGTCTGTTTTTATTTTGCCAAATGGTTGGCTGTTTCTCAACGTGTTTTTTCTTGTCGATAATTACCTTTCATTTTTGGTTTTTCACTCTAGTTTTAGTTTAGTTTGCCATTTTTTGATCTCTGCAAATAATTTATATATTTGATTTCAATTAATTTAAAAATAAGATCTCTTTTTTAGTTATAATTTTAATGTTAAAATTTTTGATACAGTAATTCAATTGAACAATTAAAATGTCTAATTCAAGCTCGATTTCTAGATCAAAGAAATCGAAAGCTAAAGAAATCGATTATGATGTGAATATTTACGAGGAGCAGTTCGATTCCGATTCGTCCATCGAAATGAGACCAAGTAAAAAAAAATTGAAGAACTCGAAAAAAAGAATGCATTCACAAAGTGACAGAGAGAAAATTAGAAAAAAGAAGATATCAAGTAAAAGTGACTACCAAAATGATAGTGATTTGGAAGAGATTGATTCTAAACGTAAATCCGACTCACAAAAAGTAAGAAAATTTCTTTATTTCAAGTTACGGAAGATCTAATAGTATTTTCTATTGATAAATTCAATTTTATTTCTTAAGGGCAAAGAGAAAAATAAAAAAAATATTGAGATGACCGAAGAAAATTTGAAACCTGTCAAAGTTAAAAAAATAGACGTGAAAAAAAATTTTGTTGCCGATCCAAGTTCGGTTACAAAAACCAGTGAACACAAATATCCATTTGAATATAATGGAATCACTTATTATTGTAAACATTTACCCAATAATTTTCAAGGTAAGTTTTTATATAATCTAAATTAAAGGTTATTCTGAAATTGAATCTCTTAAGAACAATGGGATGGAATATGTAAAATGCGAAAGAATAGAGATGCACCAGTTGACACGTTGGGACCCTCCAAATTGGCTGATCCAAATGAAGATCCAGCTACGCAACGTTTTCAAACATTAATTGCTATTATTCTATCTTCGCAAACACCTGATGAGCGCACTGCAAGCGCAGTTGTAAGTCCTTTTAATTTACCGATTCAATGAAGATTTTAAAAGATAATTTTTTTTTTATTTTATATTTGAAAGACAAATCTAAAGAATTACGGGTTGACAGTAGAAAATATGATAAAAATAGATGCAAATGATTTATTAGATTTAATTCGAACTGTCGCATTCAATACGAGTAAAGTTAGATATGTCAAGGAAACTGCAAAAATATTGCGCGATCGGTACGATGGAAATGTTCCGAGAACAAAAGCTGAAATTCAAGCATTACCTGGTTGCGGTAACTGATTTAATTTGGAAATTCAAATCGACATATTAATTATTTTTTTTCTTTTATTTTAGGTCCCAAAGTGGCTAGTCAGGCAATGTGGTGTTGTTGGAAAGAAATCACTGGTATTGCTATCGATACAAATATGGAACGTATTTTCGGTAAACGATTAAAGTGGTCAACACAAACTAAACGTGAAAAGCAAGCTAAAGAACTAGAATCATGGCTACCTAAAGGTAGATTTGAATTTTTTTTTTCAAAATTTATTTCTTTTAACATTAATTTTTTTTTTCTTCTCAAGCAATGTGGCCTGATTTGAACGAAATGATTGTCGGTTAGTGTAAAATAATGAATTTCATTGTAGCTTTCAAATTTTTCAATGCGAATTTAAAAAAATTATGATATTGAAAATTTTCTGTTTCATAATTACTAATTTTTTTTATTTTATTTTTTTAAGGTTTTGGACAAATGTATTGCACGACAAAAAATCCGAAATGCAACGAATGTCTCATCAAAAATACTTGTGACTTTTACAAAACTCAATTCTAAATTTTTTCCGAATTAGATTAGATAAAGTTAATTTATATTTTAAAATTTTTTGATCTATTAATATAATCATATTTTTATCAAAACTTCAAATTTTATTTATTCACAATAATTACAAATTTTATATGAAGATTTGTTTTTAGTTTTAAAAATTTAAATTTAGATAAATGATATTTGAAAGCTATTTTGATTAGAGACTACCATTTTTTTTCCTGTGACTTGACAAAGCATTGAAATGCGCTTGCAAATATTTGGAATTAACCTAAACCAAAATTCAATTGGAATAATTCATCTTGATATGCTTTTTATTGGTTGTGAACCATCGATTTTGCAATTTTTTACAGTTTATTTGTTTCACCATTTCAATTTGAAAACAATTCAGGAATATTGCTATCAGGTAAAATGCCTGCTTGTATAAGATAAGCTTCTACATTTGTTACCTTGATTTCTTCTCCGATTTCGTCTGATACGCGAATAAAATTGCCAATCAGATTTCCATTTTTGTAAACTAGGAGAGCTGGCACACCATTTTCATTCTGAATAAAATAAAAAATTTATTTAGTTATTTTGATATAATAATATCAAAAATATATCTAGAAATACTCACAAAATCTTTACTCACTCCAGCATCTCTTGAATGAACAGCACAAAACTTGACATATGGATGAGTTTTAGCGAGTGAAATAAGGCAATTATTTATGTCTGCACATATTTCGTTTTGATCATTAAAAATGTGGCAAATCACGCTTACATCTTTGACATCTTTTTCTATCGCATCCAAAAAATCGTTTCCATTTTTTAATTGTATTAATTGCCCATACTTTTTGTCAGTTCTTTTTGCAATATGAGTCTATAAATAAATTAGGAGATTATAGGAGATTTTCAAATATATTGTGAATTAAATCACTCAAATAAAAAACTCTTGTTTGCTCGATATTTACCTTTTCAAGCATTTCTTGCATTCTTCTCTTCATGTACTCTTTCATAATAGGGTCATTTTCAATCAAAAATTCGTCAAGTTCTTCCAACTTTTTTTCATCTTGTTTTTCATCTAGATGAGATTTACAATACAGTGACAGTTTTTCTATAAATTTCAATTTTTCTTTTTCCTGCTCTTCTCGCTTTTGAGCTTCTAATTGTTTGAATCTTTGCCAGTCTTCGATGACGCCTATTTAAGTTCAATTTGAAAAATATTTTCAATCTTTGATCATTTATTCATGATATTATAAATGTTAAGATGTATATTTTTTATACCTTTTGGGCCTGTATTCATTGTTGGTAATTGTTTCAATCGTCTGGAGTTAGGTTTTTGGGTTGTTACTGCAGAGGAAGTTTGTTGTGCTGGTTCATTTGATTCATCTTCACTTGAGCTGCAATAATAATGTAATTTTTCACCCAATAACTTATCTTCTAGAGTGGCCATATTTCGAGCGTTTTTTTGTTTTTTTTTAAATTACAAAATTTATTTTAAACTTTTATTTATTTATTTTAAAATGACTTTTTCTTTTATAGGCCTTAGCGAAAAAAACTCCTTTCTTTTTTATTCTAAAATATGAACTATTTCAGGTAAAAATGATTAAAAATTTATTCAATACCTTTACGACTAATTCTTTTGAAACTCAATTTGAAATTAAAACTTTCAAATTTCTCTATTTAAATTATTTCTAATGGAACATTCAATAGTGCGCACGTCATTTACATTGCTTACAAAATTATTCTAAGTCTGTATGAGGGATCTTCGAATAATTACCAACTATATTTATATATCAATCTTTTTTATTTTACTTGGTCTTGACAATATTCTTCATTGTATATACTTCGAATTTTCGGATAGTTTATTAGATTGATAATTACGAGAAATTTTTCAAGTTTTTACATTCTAAAGTAATATCTTTTTAACTGCAAAATTTTTTTTTTTTGCTAAACATAGTTATCGGGCATTTAAAAAAAATTTTATCTAAGAAAGATTTTTGTATTCAATTGAATTCACTTATACGAAAAAAAAAACAGTTGCACAGAAAGCAGTTGAATACAATTTTTATCTAGCGAATTGATTTTTTTTCACCGGATTATATATTAATTATATTTGAAATATGATTAATTATCATGTATTCAATGAGTAAAACCTTTTTAAAACGAAATTTTTTTATTTGAATTAAGTTTATGAATTAAAAATTCTTATGAAACCTTTAAGCAATGATAATTTTAGGAAATAAATAAATAAGAATATACAAATAGTGATTCAATGTGAGACAGTATATTTAGTCATTGCTACTTAAATTGTGTAACTTGATTTCAAAACGAAAAGTAATTTTTAGTTTTTGTTTTCTAGAAATCACATGAGTCAGAAAGTGAATCTTATACATTGGTTGAATTTTGAAAACTCTAATCATGGTTTTTGTCAATAATTATATAATTTGCCACACGTTATGGAAATAAAGTTACAAAATCACTAAAAAAATTTTCAATCGATTTCGAAAATTGAATGAAAAGATAATATACTTTCAAATTATTACTCAATAAATTTATAATTTTTTGAATCACGATAAAATTTTTTTAAAGGACTTTTTCACTAATTACTTCAGACTGATTAGAAAAGGCAGAATTTTTAAAATTAAACTACAGCTATTATTCTAATTATTTCATAATCGAAATTGAATCTCGACTAAGATTTTGGAATTTTTCTAAATTTAAAACAAATTTATATTTACGCTAATAATAATTATAACTCAATCATTAATCGTGATTGATTTAATTAAATTTTGTTTCCGTAAAATTTTTTATAATGATGATTATAGTTAAAAAAGTTTTATGAAATTCATAATATCTACATGCAAAATTATAAATATGGGAAGAAAATCTCAATTCCTATATTTTTAAACTTAAAATCAGAGTGAATAATTATTTTTAGTTTTCGAAAATATATTTCATAAATGAATTAAAAATATACAATAAATTTAATTATAAGACATTATGTCATAAATGTCTTGGATACGTTATAAGCACGTCTTATGTATAAAAGAAATTTGAACAAAAAATGATATTTTACAATGTATTGATAAGATATATAAAAATTTCATGAAAATTAATGGAATTTGGCAATGAAATTAAAGCTTTGGAAAAAAAAGTCAATTTACAAGATATAAGAACGTCCTGAATAATTAATATGATCTTAATAAGGTTTTTTTCAAAATGAATTCATCGATTAAACGATCTTGGCTGACATCACTCCCTATTTGTTGAAAAAGTAATGTAGAACTATTAAATACAGTTATTCGACTAAAGCTTGGCTCTAGTGACCACTTTGATACCCATTTAGGTTTATCTGGTTCAATTTGATCGTCTTCAATTGAATTCAAACTGTTACTTGCAGCACCTGTCACGACGTTTAGCTACTCATATAGAAGATTGATAAAAAATTGTTTAAAAAGAAGAAAAACAGCGAATATATATAGATAGTTGTTAAATAAAGCTAAACTTACCATTGTAAGTGGATTATGATAATACTTGCCATCTTTAGATACACCATGATGTATAACAGTATTATTATAAACAGGTAACATACTTGCATACCAATGTTCATGAGCTTTTGAAATAAAAGAGAAAAAAAAAATTATTTAAAAAATTAAAATTTTCATAATTTTTTACAAATATAAAAAGCATGTGGGAAAAAATTTTATCAGTGAATGACTGAACCCTAAATTTAATGAGTTTATATTGCAAAAAAATTTCTACTATTTTCAAAAAAAAAAAAAAACAATTGCAATCAAAATAATTTTTGCTTTAATTAGTCGTCTAAAATTTGACTGAAAAAATAAATTGAACTAAATATTCTGTACTGCAAAGTTTTTTTTTTCCAAATTAATAACTTACCGCTTAGGTTAAGATCAACTAATTTAGGGAAAAAAAAAAAAGTTTAGTTTTTAAAATATTTCAATCTAGTAATTTGATTTACCTCCATATTCATAAAACAAATCTTCTAAAGAATAATCAGCCTCTTTCCGAAATATTCGTTCGTAACCTAGACAATCTTTCAAATCGTAACCATTGCAATAGAAATTACGATGAGCCATGGTTACTATCCAACTGAATCTAGCTCGATTCTCAGGTAAATTTGCTCTACGCAAATCTTCTCTCAGCCAATTATATTGAGCTTGAATTTGCTCTTTACCGAATTGTGTATAGTAATAAAATTCAGTCGTATAGATGATGAAATGAATATTGTTCATATTAAAACTGTAGTAATGATTATTCATACTGCCAGACTCTTGATCAATCATTGTGAATCGATTCACATATTGTGAAAAATTATGCTTTCGTTCATGATTACCTGCTGCAGTTTGATAAGCGATACGAGCTGCAATTGGTTCGATTTCATGCATAAATTGATCTCCTACACGACCACCGTCATTACTGTTGAAAAAAATTGATTTGATAGGAAATCAATGGAAATGCAAAGGTAAATCACTTACTGTAAATCATAAGCTATGTCACCTATGTGAAAAACCATGTCATAGTTATTCTTTTGTACTTCACTTATCAGCTTGTCAAGAATCGTTGCCTGAGTCCCCATATCACCGAATGCCAAAAATTTAGTTATAGCATTCGAATCGTCTAGTTTACGTGATCTATATAAACCACTAATGAATTTTTTTTTCTTGTCGAAAAATTTAAAAAAAAAGTTCTTACTTAAATGTGTAGACTGTTCCTAAAGCTTGTGAGGAAACGGGACGATACTGAAATTAATAGAAAAAAAATTGATCAATTTTAAAGTAATAAAAAATTCTTAGACAAATCCTTATAAATGTATAATAAAAATATAATTTTTTTTTTCACATATATTGCCCGCACCTTGTATATACGACCAGGTTCCAATTCTTTAAGAATAGCCCTATGAATAAAAATAACACGACGTTCTTTACCGGGGTTTATATATTTTGTAGTGGACGCTTTTACTTTGAATTTGAATTTTTCAGTATCATTTAATCCGTAACGAACATGCACATCTGAATCCAGATGTTTCGTTACCCAAGTTACGATCATTTCATCAATGTTTTGACCGAGCGAAAGATGAATTTGTTGATGATGATTATTTGCTTTGACTAGGTAAATGAATGATGTCAAAAGAAGAATGAGTTGGAGTTTTTTGAACATTTTTTTATTTGATTCTTGATTTCTTGATGTAAAATTATATTCAATCGAGAAAATTTTCAAGAACCGAATTTTTTTCTGCTTTTTCTAAAATCTTATTGATTTTTTCGAAGTTGACTGAATAGTAAATTTCATCAAAATTATTTAATCAATATTTATACTTTTTGTTTTCTAAAAAACGATAAAAATTAATTAAATCTTTTTATCATCGAGTCGAGCCTTCTTTTTGTAAGAATTTTATCTTATCTTCTTATGAAAACACACCTGTACATGAATGATATGAGTGATGATGAAAGGATAGTTCGGTTGAATTTGTTTTTCAGATAATAAATTTTCTATGATGTTACTTTGAATTTATAAATATAGGTTTGTCGATAATTGTATAGATTAAGGTGAGAGGTTGGTATGTAATTTGAGGTGAAAGAACAATCTACTTGTTACAGTGACTATCTACAATTTACATCGTGAGAATCAAATATTTTTTTTTCTTATTTGATAGAGGTTGGCTTAAAAATTGTTTTTTTTTTTTTATTTTAAGGAGATTACTAACAAATCTATTTTCTTATCAAGGCGATTTGTTAATAATCTAATTTGATATACTTCATAATGACTAGAACCTAATTTTTTAAAAGTTCACGAAGAAAAAGAATGGGATTGTTTTGAATTCTTTGATTTCTAAATGCTGTAAATTTATCTTTTGTTTGATTTGAATAAACTGATTTATTTCTCTCAATGACGAAGTAGCTAATCGGTTTAATTATTAAAGCGAAAAATGGGTGTGGTAACTATAAGTTTTCGGATGAAAAATAAAAACATTTTTTTAATCGAATTGTAATTAAATTAGCGATGAATCATTTTGAACCAATTTATTTTATATTCAAATAGTTATAAATATCATCTAAATTATATATCTCTTACAACAATTACACAAAAACTCACAAAATTTAATTTATTGACTATTAGAATGTATTTTTCTTTTAAAATTTACTTATGAACTGATAAATAAATAGCATCTAACAAAAGGCTTAAAATAATCAATTTTTCGAAATTTTCATTAAATCATCAAAATGCATTTGTAGAAATTGTTTTGATATCATTATTTTCGGTTTATGAGTGCATAATAAGCATATATATATATCTAAAATTGTGAAGATTGTGAAAAACAAAAAATGTAAAATTTTGTAAATAAATCAGACATGAATAAAAGAGATGATTAGAAATATTACCTGAACAATAAAAAAGTTCAATAATGAAACCTATAAATAACAGATAGTTTTGTTGATTTTTTCATTTTTAATCAAATTAGGCGGAACTACACAGAGCAAATATTTGTGAAATCCAAGTACAAAAAGGTTATCTTTCGTCACATTGTGATACGAGATAAATGAGCACTGTATAATCATTGAGATAAATTTCTAATAAAAATAAAAATTAAAAATTTTTATGAACTTATCACCTCAGAAGTCATTTTATCACCGAACAATCGATTGAATATTTCTTTTCTCATTCAAGTTGATTTTTTTAAAAATATTATTTCTAAAAGCATAATTTGAATTTATAATATATATATATATATATATATATATATGCTTTCTAAATAACTCGATCAATAATAAATTGCTAATAGAATTAGTTTTCTGATTAAATTTTAACAAACCATTTGATTAAAAGATAAAAAAGTACACTTAAAAAAATGAAAATTATGATTTAAATTTAATGATGAAATTCGAATGTGAGAGAAAAATAAAAATTGATAATAATGCACCAAAAAATTTCAAGAAAATGATAATATTTTTTTTGAGATATTTTTTAAAAAAACGTGCTCATGTTCAACTATTTAAGTTTTTCATATCACAACTAATTTTATAAATAATTAAAAAAAGGTTCTAATTTAATTAATAATACAAAATCTCGTATTAAATCTTGAGGTTTTATAATCATCACGATTTCAATTTTAAATTTCCACTAAATATTGAAATTAATTTTCGAAGAAAAATTAAAAGAAATTTTAGATTTTGAAATATTACATAGCAGCCGTCAAATTTATATAAAAAAGAAAATTATTAACATTTATTAGTGAAGAAAGAAATCAAAGAAGATTAAAAAAAATGTATTTAAATGACAACAAATTCAGTAATTTTTCTTTTTGTGTTTTAAACATAATTTAATAAGTTATTTTTCTTCTTCTACGACCAGATGCTCTTATTTGAGAAACTTTCTTTATGTTACACACGATATGAATAAGTGTTTTTAATTTATGTTTAAAATTTATTAACATTTTAATTTATTGATTACAAGAACTTTGCTTTTAAAATCCATAAAACTTGGCGTAATTATTTATTATATCTTTTTCTTCGTCTAAAACAATAAAGAAAAGAAAATTTAAAGCAGTTAATGGTCAAAATAAAAAACTAATATAAAAATAACAGTTCGGAAAATTCGGTTCTTATTTTCAGTTTGAAAAAAAATTTATATTTTTAATCTTCAAATCACTAAATTGGTTTAAAATAATTACAATTTATTTCAATTGTCTGAAATTCAACGCAGTGATTTTAGTTATTCATTTTTCATTTGACAAATAATAAACTAATTATCAGAAAAATCAATTTGGTGTGCATTTACTCAAAAGTCTTTAAAATTTACTGGATATAGATTTTTTTTTGCTTTATTAGAATTCGCGAATTCTCAAGAACTAGCTAGGATAAAAAATTCAGTGATACTTGAACATTTAGTCATCTATGTCTAATAAACTGAACAAGTATACATAATCATTACAATCAATGATTTGAAAATTAAATGCAGTGATTTTTACGGCTTATATTATAATATATATATTAGATTGTGCGTCTTCAGATAATAATGGTGAAAATTCTTCAATTATGAAATGCAACTTTCTAATTAGTAATCATTATGATAATAATATTATTTACCTCATTTAAATTAGTTTGATTCAGTTTTTTGCCCCTTTATGTATATTTAGAAGCATTCAAAAAAAGTTGATGAGATTATTTTTAATTTTGATCAGTCTATAAAAAATTTAATATTTAAAACTACCAGTTTTACAATTTGTACCGAAAAATTCATCATGATTACTCATAAATTCTGATAGAAGAATAATTTAGAGTCAGAAAATGTAATAAAACGTTATTCAAAATTAGGTCATCAAAATACATATATTAAGGTTTAGAATTTTTATGCAGATTTCTTAATTAAAAAAAAATCAATTTTTCCTAGATTTTCATTCGAATTATTTTAAACCAGTATATCCGAAAAAATCGATTTATTGTATAACCATCTATATTGATATTTTTAAATTTAATAAAATATTTTTTTGTTTATATAAATATTTTGTTAAGTTACATTGTAATTAATTTGCTTATGATTCTATAATGTTGACGACATAATCTAATTTATAAATTGAAATGCGATATATATTTACATTAATTTTTTTTTGATTTTGGTTGATTTTGAATTTTCTAAAATATTAATTGCCTGACTTTTTCATTAAAAAGAATATAGTTTCAATTTATTTTCAATATTTTCGACATGTATAAAAATATTCTAATCATTATGAACAAGCAAATGAAAGTCTTAATGAATATTATCTTATCTAAAATACATTCTAAAGAGATAAAATATACTTATTTTTAAAAGTATTAATTAATCTGTTCAAAAATAAATTAAGGCAATCTTTTGTATAAGTGGTCTAATAGGTACCAGTGCTGTGTAAACTATTAAAAATCAATGTATATTATGCATTGAATATACATTGATAAAAATTCAATATAAGTATATGAATGCATAAAAATTAAGCTTTTATCTGATTTATTGACTAATACATTTTGCTTACTTTATCATAAAATTTTTTTTCTAAAAATTGAAAGCATATTTTTATTTTTTTAAAAAGCGATCATTTGTGAAAAAATTTTTTTTATCAAATTTTCGATTAAAATATGAAATAATATTTGAGTATAAAAATTAAAAATTTTTATTCGTTCGTTTACGTATCTTATTGCGGATATCTTCGTTTGTCGAATTTCTACGATCCTTTTTTTCCTTTACAAAATCTTGGATCGAAATATTTTTTCAATATTACGATTTGGTTTTGTTAATTTCAAATTTTTATAATTTAGCTTTTTCATAAATTTTTTATCACAGAAAGAACAAATGATTTGAGCTCTGGTAAATCAAAAACAGTAAGAGTTCACTTACAAGAAGCATAATGTGCTATTTAAAGAAATTTCGTTTGCGGATCATAATTTTGTTAGAAAAAAAATATTATGTATGTCATATTAGGTTATTTTATATCCAAATACATTTATTAAATATAGATAATACTCATTTTGAAATATTAAATAATTAAATATTTCAATCGGATTACATTTTTTATTAGCCTGTTTATAGAAAAAATCGTGTTTTTATTTCGAGAGATTGAATATTATCGAATTTATTACCTTTTAATTCAACGATTACTGTTGTCGTCAAATATTCAGAATTCAATCATAAAAGAAATTGAAGAAATTGAAGAAATCAAACAAAAAAAATTAGATCGAATATTGATATTTTTTCTAATTAGGGGCATTCAGGAGAATAAAGAATAAAAATCTTTGTATTAATTTTTTTGCATTCTAGCATTATTTATCAAACAATATTTAATGTCTTTTAAAATTCAAGTAAACTAAAATTTTTTTTTAGTGCTTTTAAAAAAATTCTTTTATCTGTGATAAAAAATGTTCCAATTTTTATTTGTTTATTTTAGAGCTTAAAGCCACTCATTAGATTTACCTTAAGTGGAAACATAAAATGAACATTTGAAAAGTGATAATAAGGTAATATCCGCACAAAAATTCAATTATTTAATTTATTTATGTATCAACACAAATTAAAGCATAATTCGATTGGCAAGAATAGTTTTGGCAAAAAGTACTAAATTTAAGAGAACGACAATGAGACTTTGTTACGCTCATTTCAATTAAAAAATCGTCATAAACAAAACACTTGTTTCGTTATATAATCAATATATATTTTTATTTTTATTTTCAAACGTACCATTACGAAAAAATTATTTAAAATTTAATATCAGAGATGCCTGCTACAAGTTCAATTATATTTGGCACTTAATTGCTAGGCAAAAAATTTTATTGGTATTTTTATATATTGACATCACAATGATAATAATTTTTTAGTAATTTATATCTAAATTTTATTTTATCTATCTCAAAATTTCGAATGTTATGTTTCAAAACGTTTTTATAAAATTTATACATATCTAATGTCAAATTTTCTCATGTAAAAACTGAACAGAACTTTAAATAAAATTTCCTTCTTTAAAAAAAATAAACAAGTATGATTAGAATTTTACATAATATATGAAATTTTTAGCTTCATCAAAAATTATTCATATACGTGAAAAATTAATCAAATAGATTTTAATTTTTAAAAAAAAATTGATGGCATATTTATAATAAAATTTTAAAAAACTTAATAGGAAAACAAGATTTGGGCAATCAAAAAATTTTGACGAAACCACGATAACCCTTTTATAATCTGTAATTAATACTTGAATCAATTAATTTAAAATAATTCATAACATGGTCCTTTAAGTTGAAAAAAGACTACAAAATAATTTTCTTGAAGTTTTCTATTGTTGCTAATTTTCATTTTAAGAAATGATAAGAATCGATGAAATGTATATGAAAAAAGAGAGATCAAAAATTTTCTATCAAGATAAAATATCCACTTTTCAAAACTAAAATTATGATTGAATGGTTTGAAAGATAGTGTTCAAAAATGATCTGTTGTGACAAAAGAGGTAAGATCATTTTCCGACGATGAATTTCTTTTGGAAATAAAAATAGACATGTCAGATCGAACTGATGTTGAAGAATCAGAGGTTAGTTGAATATTCTGATCCATTGATATATGTCTATTATGATGTCTATTATTATATTGACCATTTTTTTCTCCATGAATGAATAACAGGCCATTACTTTTACTAGTAGTTAAATTTCCACCCTTGTAATTTGATTGCAGAATATTATCTTCGATTTCATAAGGCAAATAATTATGAACTAGTGATTCAAGGCATTTGTGAAATTGCTTTGCATTATCATGATTACATTCGTTGGAATTCGCTTTGAATGGACCGCTAAAACGCCTGAAACGTAAAAAAATTTTGTTACATAATTATTTTCAATTAATAATGATAATAAATCAAGAATATGACGTATAACTTACCACAAACCACCAAAACCAACTGAATACAGATAATGTAATTGTTGCTGTCCAATATCTCCAACAACAACCATATTCTTGATAATATTTTGAACAGCTTTAATAGTTATTTGATCGTGACAGAGATTTAATACTGATGTCAATTTTGCGTCGAGTAGCGAATGAATAACTGGAAATATTTTGGCGAACACATAAGAACCTTCAGCCAAATATAAGAATAGTACACGTGAATTTTCTAATTCGTTCGTATTGCGTACTAATGTAGCAAGCACAGCAAGTACAAGTGCTTGTGTTTTCTCATCTTTGATTACTTCTGGATCAAGTAAAACATTTTCTTCATTGACAATAGCATTAACGGATTTAATAGATAGTTTATCTTCTTTTAAATTTTTATCGTAATTTGACAATTTTTCCCCACCTTTTAGATTAAACTCATCTTGACTGTCGATGTTCATAAATTGACCGGAAAGTTGTAAATTTTTTTGGGACTGAGTAAATTGTGGTTTATCTCCATCGAACAATAAACTCTTTTGTTGATTAAGATTTGTCGATGATTTATTTGATGGAGCTTCACGTTCAATCACTCGTCCATTTCTAGGCGATAAACTTCTTGGCCTCTGCAAAGGATGGCTGTTGTTACGGATTGGATACAAAAAATAATTTGACGATTGTTTATCTTTATATCCAGGCGAATCTATTACTTTACGGCTATCGTTCAGGCAACTTAGATCAAGTGATAACATCTTTTGTGCATTTTGATTATTGCTATCCGTTTGATTGGTAGAGAGAGGTAGTGATTGCTGGCTTTTTAATACATATGCCTCATCAATTTGACTTTTTATTTGATTTTTTTTTCTTTCTCGTATATCTAATTCCTGAATTTGGCTTTCATTCATCATTCTTGTAATCTTGTGCTTTAAATGACATCTGCTTTGCACCTCCTCGCTTATTGGTATAAGAGCAGTCAAATAGGCAATATTTTGTGAAGTGACTTCAAATTTATCTCGACCAGTGGATTTAGCGAGTATATTTAATAGATTGTTTAAAATTCGCATTGCCCTTGATATTGTGGACTGATTCGGGTGTCGATACGCTTTGATCAGATGGCCAACGAGTGCAAAATGAAAATTCGACTTGAAACTAAGGCCAATAGACATTTCAAGTTGCTTGAAATTCCATTCTAATGGCTCTCTAACTTCCATCATTACTTGTTCAACAGTTTTAGTGTCAAACATACCTAAATTGTCAAGTGTATGCAAATTCTGTTCGAGTAAAGTTAAACCAGCTAAATAAAGGTCCGTTTCGTCTAATTGTAACATGAAAATAGCAACCCAGAAAAGCATTGTATGAACAGGTGAATCAGATGGTAGAGTTGATTGGATTCTAGTAAAACCTATTACGATTGATTCAATAAGTTGAAGGTTATTAAACGATTCAAGTGCTCGAATTAAAAAGATGAACAACTGATATTTGAAAAATTTGATATTATATTAATAGATTTATTATAGTGTAATTGAATAAATAGAATGAACCAACATTTATTACCTGCTTGAGTTCTTGATTGGTGAATGCTTTCGCAATGCAACTATAGATTATAATTCCTTTATACTGTAACGCCGGGTTATGTCGAAATGCAATTGCTCGAGACAAATCCATCCATCTTTCCAACCAATCACAATCATTTAAATTTTTCATACACTCTTCCATGATTTCTAGGAATGAGTCAGTAATCGTTTCAATATACTGCAATTTATCAAAATCAGATAGACTGATATTGTGTGATTGTGAACTCGAAATAGTATACTGATGAATATTTGATCGTGGGTTGCAAGCGGTCGGCATAGTTGAAAATGCAGTTACTGCTGATTGATCAGTCTTATTAATGCCAAACAGAATCGAATATTTTTCTAATGAAAATTCATCTAATGATAATTTTAAGGTGCGCAGTGTGTGCTCATTGAAGTATGAGGTACTAGATGTGCAAAGTGAATGAATGATATTAATAACAAGACCATGAACAGATGCTCGAAGTGATGGAGAACCAGTATGAAGCAGAATAGTAATTATATGAAATAAATTAGGTAAATGATTAATAATTGATTTATTGTTGAATGAAAGCATTAGTAGATATCTAATCAAAATCGTGATATCGTCCCACATTAAATGTTGTTCAAGAAAAAGAGTTGGTGATGCCGAAGTTTTTTCAATTATTTTACAAAGTCGACGAATAACTTTTGAGGCAACTAGTTTAGCGTTAGCAGCTAAAGCTACAGTGGTGTCAGCCAGTATTTCGGCCACATTAGAACCTAGTCCACTATTTACCGATCGCTTGATAAAACTATCTAAAACAATATCAATTAAATCTGAAATTTGACCAATATTCGTCCAAATTTTGGCTTGTATTGATGGATACATTTGTACTTCTTGTATTGTTAATGAAATGAGTTTATCAAGAATCAAGACTACTTTCTGTCGCTTGTTTTCATCAGGATGTTTGCAAAATTTTGATAAATTTACCAACCAAGGAGTCATGTATTCTAAACAAAGATGTTTAAGTTCGAAAATAGGTGAAACAACGAAACCCTGAATACATTCTTCAAGAAATTCTAAAGTTAATACAGATGCGTTATATCCATTCAATGCCAATTTTTCGCTAATTTGTTTGATAAATATTGTATTATTTGAAGGAATGCAAAGGCCTGATGTCTCAAGTAATTGACCATCAATTTTTAAATCAAATGTTTTAGTAAGAGCACAAAGAAGATTGTAGGCCGAAGAACGTAAAGTTGGATCAGATGAACCGAGATTAAGTAATGCCATATTTAATAAAGTTCCTGTGTTTATTTTAAATGTTTATAAAAAAAGAATTGAGATCACAAAATTTTAACAATTTTATCAAAGTTATTACCTGGGACATCTTTTGGACGAATTTTTGTGTGAACATAAACTGGATCCGTTTGTGACAGTTCCCATCTTGTACGAATGTGAATGATTGCTTGTACAATAGTTTCAGCATCATTATGTATAAAACTAAGTGATCCTTTTTCATTAACTAATGTTATAGTAAGTTGATTCTCATCAACTAAACAAACACCCTCAATTTCAGAAGCATAATAGACATCGTTCAAAAGTACAGGATGATTTAAAATTTTACATTTCTCAACTGATGTAACTTGAAATGCTGATGGACCAATTTTTATATTTACTTTCGTATCCTTATTTGATAATCTGAGCGCATTTGGAAATACTTTTTGATCTTCATTTAACGCCACTGTAGCAAAAGGTAAATGCTGTTGATCTAAATCGATAAAATCATTCAATCGCTGAAGATTATCTAGAAACAAAAGTTTCTTATTTCCTTTCAAGATTGATAAATTTCTTTCATGAAATTTGATATATTCACGAACACATGAATTGCAATTATAAATATAGGTAAACAAAATTTTTTCGTACGCAATTTGAGGGAGGACAGAAAACCATTTTTGAAGATAATTCGAACTGAACCGATTTTCAGGCAAAGTGTGTGTGAAGTCAATAATCAATTCAAATGAGCGATGACAAAATGGTTTAAGAGTTAGAATTACATGATAAATAAATAGATCTTTGTTTGTTTCACAAATTTTATATCGTCTTGCAATAAAATAAAACACTGGATTTCCTAACTTCGATAAACCTGCCTGATAAAAAATGTTTAGCGATTTAATATACTTAAACTCCTCTTTTTCATTTATATTCTGTTTAGCCATAATCTCTTCAAATTTTGTTGATGTCATATCAATTGAATTCCATTGAGAATCATTCGATGTTCTACAGTCAGGGGGTCCAAGATAAGCAAGTAAAACGACCATTTTGTCGAAGGGTCGTCTGCCTACTGCTTTTTGATCCCTTAAATTAGTTAAATAATCACCAATTTTTTCCTGATGATTCCAAAGAATTCTATGTAGAGAGAATATGTTAGAATCGCTAATGAACATCACATTTTGAGCATAATCATTTTCATCGTTTTTTGAAAATATCAAATTTTCAATCCATTGCTTTTCAGTTTCGAAATTTTCTTTCAAAAATTCATTAAAATAGAGCATATGCTTGAAAAAAAATTTGAAAAAAAATTATTTCAAATTTCATAAGAAATCAATTATCAATACTTGACAATTACATACCTGTTCTTTGCTGAATTCAACATTATTTGCAATATTTTGAAGTATCTTTGACATGAGCATCAGTCCTCTTCGTATCTTATTATCAGATTGTCTGTCAATAATACCCGCCTCATAGGGTGATACAATTGCTGGATTTATGAATCTTAAAAATATAATTGTGCCTATTACGCTAGATGATTGATTTGCATTTGATTGGCTTGAATTCGTGTATCTCTTCAACAAGACTTTATGCAAGCATTTGCACATTAATTTAAGTTGAATAGGAAATTGATCAACTGAATTCACTATTCCATTGAATACTCGCTTTGTTAGGTTGAGTAAATTCTTACGATTTTCGTCAAGATTTTCAGTTTTATCTAAGCGAGCTTGATCGACTTCGTATGAAAAAATTGGATTTTCTATTATTTCTTTGAGTACAGGTTCAAGTAGTGTTTTTAAGTAACCGTTTCCATAAATCTTGAAACAAAAAGCCATTATTTTTGAACCTAAACTATTTCCTCGGAAAAGCGTTTGCATAGAATCTGATAATTCGACTTCTTTATAAAATATATTGAAAAATAATGGAGTCAGCATACGTTTAGCGTCAAATAGAGTAACAAAAACACGTGATAATTCATCCATTTGAGATGAAATTACAACTGACGATAACGACATTGCAATCTCAAGTTCACCTCTATCACTTATCATGGTAACAAGATTAATTAATTGTTCATAACGATCTGCGAGCACTGTTTCAGCTAACATTTCAAATCTTTCGGTCCCTTAATTTTTAAAATTATTAGATGATAATTTCTATATGATAATAACAATCAATAAATACCAATAAAAACTCACCTTGTGCAAGTATTTTAGTAAGTACCTCTATAAAAGCTGTTCTTGTTTGTAAATCTTGGTGATATCCCAAATGAAGACTGTGCATGAGACCCGAATCAATATTCGCAGACAATAAATTAGACATTGCTTGAATAGTAGATGATCGAAGTTCATTTAATTTTTCAATCTTTGCATCAACTTGCTTGACTGTTCGACTACACGCTACTAGATTCTTTTGCTGATAATTCAAATTTGAATTAAATTGACCATTCGAAGAACTGTTTTGTATTGAATTTATAGTCGGGTTTGAATGATTAGTACAAGTTTGATTGCCAACTAAATTTTCATCCAATATTTCAGCTTCTGTAAAGCCATTTAATAAATTCATAAATAATGTAAAATATTTAAGAAAAAGTTGAGATTTCGCTTCCTGTAAATCACCGCTATCATTTTCCTCAGTATTTGGTTGTAAGGGCAAACCTTGTAATAAACTTCCAATTGCTTGCATTGATGCTTGATCTAAATCTCTTAAAAATGGCACGCAATCATTACTAATTGCCGGTCCAACCCCCATTATCCAATCAGTTAAATATTCAACCATTTTATTACGAAATTTCATTTCCTGTCTAAATGTTAAATTGTCTCGTCTAAACATTATCGTCTCGACAAGTTGACAAAATTTAGTTTTCATTTGTATATTCGCAACTAAATTTGGATCGAGGTGACGTATGTATTTAACAATGCTTAACATTATTGCTTCAATACATGTTACTAAGCTTAGATATTCGTTTGAACCTTCTCTTTTATTCTCAAACACTTGTCTTATAATGAAAATAATATGAAGAATAAATTGCGTATTAAGTTCGGTAACAATCACTTGTTGTTGAACGTCAAAAAATTTATCGAGATTCAATTTAATTTGATCAAACAAAATTGAGTAAAGTGCCGGATTCAGTTCGAGAGCAACAAATTCTTTTACGTGCTTCTGTATGTGTGTTCCGTATTTTTCGTTAGGCCAAATAAGAAGTTTAAGCAGTTGCTCGATAAATTGATTTATTGAAACATTTTCGATTGAATTATTTTTCCGATTGTTTGGATCAAATAAGAAATTCGATGCTGATTGCTTGAATATTGTGGTTGGTTTTATTGATGGTTGTTGTTGCTGAATGCAAACATGGCCTAGAGCACAAAGAAATCCTATTGCATTAGTCCACTCGATAATGTAATCTTCTGAATCATGATCCGTGGATTGTCTACGTTTCTGAATATTGCGAGCTATTTCTGAATTCGAATTGTCATTCTCATTTTTTAATTTTGTATTCATTAATATTTTAGTAGTTTGATCCCAGTACATCCAAGTTTCTTCCCAGGCAGCTAAACAACCAGGTGTGCACTTATCTATTCGTCTTAATAATGACATGATTTTCTTCTGTAATGCCGCTCTACCAGTCACAAGCATCGCAGTGGAAGCATTAGAAATTTCGTTATAAACTTGATAATTTGGTAATAAATAGTTAATTGTAAGGTCATCATGCCCACATCTAATTTCAGCTTCTTCACACAATAAAGCGAAACAAGACATTGATATCAAAACTGATTCAACATCAACACACCACAAATAAATAAAAAATACTTGCTCAGCCTTTATATGAGCTTGTTTACAGATATTTAAATGGGAACCATGGTTGGCGTATCTATGTAAATGAAAGATTAAATTATAATAAAGAGTTGACAAATTTCACAAGTAAACTTACTCTTTGTGTCTGAGTAAAAATATATTACGAAGTTTAAAGATTTCACGCAACCAGCGCAAAATTTGACTATAATTTGGTAGTTGATGTTTTATAAGTTTTTGTGAAATCGCATATATTATTTGAGATGAAATATCCCAAAAAGCGCATATCGGATTAAGTGGACTCCAAAGTTCAATATTATCTGCATCATGAAGAATAAGCAAAGCAGACATTGCTTCCTCTGATATTTCTTTCATATTTGTTTGAATAACAAGGGACACAAGTCCATTAATAATCTCCATCGTAGTTTTCTGGCAATCATTTTCGTCTTTGATTTCGCTATTCAACATTAATTTAGGGACTGATTGTATTAATTGTACAAAGAAAAGTAAGAGATTTTTATAATTGTTCAGATCATCAAATTTTTCTTTAAATTTGAGATTGCTCATCTTATCTTTTAAAGATAGACTTTGCATTATTTTTAGAGGTGTATGATTACTGTATCCCTGAGTGGTTCGATTTAAAGTGTCTGCAAGTATAATACGCAATTCAGGAGCCTTCTCAAAGAGGACGTCTATCATAGGCCACCAAATCAATTTATTTTTTTGTTTAGTCATTCTACAGAGTGATGAGATTAACACATAATGAAAGATGAATGGAGAATTTTGATCTAGGCAAACTTGCAATAAATCATTGCTGTGTGAGGTAATACGAAAAAGTGCAATAAAAAATTCAATCATTAATTCAATATCTTGTTGATTTTGGGTGCGTACAAATGGCTTATTGGGGTTGAAAAGTAAATTCTTTAAATCATAGAGTATAGATTGCACAAATTTGAATACTGAATTATTTGAATCTAATATATTGATATAGGTAGATACTTTACAAAGTTTCACACAAGCCACAATACCTGCTTCAGTTATTTGCTTATTTGAAGTACTAGATTGAAGTGATTTTTTGAGATTTTCAATAAATAATTTCTTGCGCGAATACTTATTTGAAGATAATAATGAGTTATTCTCTTGACTTATCAAATCTTCTAGTGTTTTTGGACACAGTACAAGAAATAACATTTGTAATGGCCAAATGATAATTCGTTTTTTGAGATTTGACTCAAAGTGAGTATCTAGTAAATCAAAAAATTTACCACAACAATCAACTAATGAATCTCTTTTTTTTGTTTGTAAATCCATAAATTCATCCGGGCAATTTTCGATCCAATTCCAGATCGCCCTTTCCACACTCGTCAATAAAATTAAATGCACATTTTTCTTTAAAGTCTTGAATTTTTCATTTACTTCTGTGACTAATTTACAAAGTTTATTAAGGTCAAATTTGATGTGTTGAATAAGTTCTATGTCAATAAAATCAAGATTCTCTTCGTTTGTATTTAATTCTTTAGAGAAAAATTCGAGAGCTCTTGAGAATTGTCCGAATATTGCAAAAAAATTATTTAAACTAACTGCAAATAAAAGAGAACGAGCCTGTTGTCTCAGATTGTCGATTAGTGATGTATCACCAGGCATATCAATCAATAAACAAATCTCAGATATTAATGCTTTAACATTATTTGAATCATCACGTGATTGCTCAATTTGCTGTTGCATGAAACATTGATGTAGGGCATCTAATACTAGAATTTGTGATTTAAAAAAATTGCTCTCAATTTCATTAGGCACTTGCCCGATTGTCTTTTGCTGTTATGATCAAAAAAGAATCGAATTAAATATTAAGCTTGAAATTTAAATTGTTTAAATATATTTAATGAATATTATTCATACCAATTCGGAAATCGAATGCAAAATTCTTGTCAAACCAGACACAACAATGTGAAATTTATATTTGCTTATGCTGACTAGTGCATTCTTGTTCTGTTCGACATTTATGCGTGATATATTCGACTGCAAACCGCAACGATATGGTAGCTAAGATAAGATAGATCTAATTATGAAAAACATAATTTATGTGATTGAAAAAATTCATTTACTTGATCTTCGAATCTGGTTAACAATGATGAGACCCATTCTATAGGTTTTTGACTACTGCACATCTTTTAAAAAAACGTCTACAAATAAAATGAGAAACTATTTTTAACGATGGACTTAAAGGTAAGTTATTGGTGCAAGTTTAAAGAATAAGAGAGATGAAATGACAAATTGTCAATTGGGATGGAAAAGTGGTAAAAGCTTGTTAGAACAAACTGATATGAGAAGAAGATATATGAACAATGATACAAAAAGAAAGATAAAAATAGAGAAAATTTTAATAAAAAGAATAAGATAGTGGTGATAAGAAGAAGAGGGATAAAGAACAAAAGACAAATAAATTAGGGCGGTATAAGTATTTAACTTACTAATTAAATTGTCCTTTAGAATTATATTTGATTTATGATATGTTCGAATCAGAATTTCACTATCGCTTTGAGAGCGAGATTTATGATGCTAATGATTTGAATGCTAACGAAATACTTCCGAAAACTTTTGAATATATCAAGAAACACAGTTTCCCTAGATATTTAATTTTTTTTTTCAATTATTAAAAATATTTAAAATCAAAAGCTTCAATTGTGTGAGTGAATGTAGATAGACGAAAACGATAAAAATTCTTATAAAATTAAAACGAAAATATTTCAAAATAATTTTGACTAGAATTAATGTTTGATAAATCAATTCGTAAAAGATTCATCAGAAATATTTCAAATTACTAGCTATGCTAGTTTATTATGAAAAATCTTTATCCAGAAAAAAGTTCGAAAATCAATCAGCACAAATAAATCGGATTATATATATAATTATGTATATATATATATGAGAATGTTTATTTATGCAGTTGAAGAATTAAATCAAAAAAAAAATAAACATACACAGTTGCTTGAGAATCTTAATCAATAATCTCAAATAATTAAATGAAATTTTTTAGTGTGGTGAATTCTGATTTCTAATCATTAAATTATTAAAAAAATTTTAAAATTTAAAATCTTTTCACTATCTATATGATATAAAATGAAAGAAAGGCAATTTCGATTTGATTTGTTAATAATTCCTGTACTTAAATGAAAATCAGCAAAGGTTGCGTATTCGAAAATGCAGTAAATGATAAACGTTTATAAAATGATGCTGAAGAATTTGTAACAATGAGTCAATAATTTGGTCAATTTTTTTTAATGATAAATTGATTGTTGATTTAATGGATTAAATGTTTGATTAATTAACTTAATTAAACTAGTTTCGATGCAATCACTTTGAACTCTTGAGAGAAATGTCAAATTTCAAAATTTTTTACATATTTCGAAATTTCATTCTGCACAATTTCAATTAAACTTTTTATCTTTTCTATCTTGTTTTTATTTTTGTTGTGAAATTTAATAATATATAACATGTATTTATATATATACATTATCCATAATATTCTAATAAATTAATTCAATTGTCACTATATATATAGAAAAAATTAATCATTCAAGCGCCAAAATTAAATTTGAATTTTAGAAATAAATTTTTTACTCAAATCATTGAAAAAAATATTTTTTTGACAATTACGATTTTAAAAATTTACAAAAATTTAAATGCTAGTAAATTTTAAGCGAGAAAATTTTAGATTCCACTTTTATTATGGAGTAATAGGATTTTTGGTACATTTTTTTCAGGAACAGCGAAAATTTTTTGTTTCTCTTGTTTTTTTATTTATTGATTTGATAATTTTCTATACACTTTGAGAAATATTTGAAATCAGTTAAGAAAAGAACTAAAAACAAGATCAAAATTTTGTAAAATCAATTTCTATATTTATTTCTTAAGATTAAAATACAATAAATTATGACTTAAGAGTATTATAATAATCATAATTCTTTATTCATTTTATTTAAAGTTATTTAAAAATGCTCTAAATAATTTTTATAATTAATTGAATTTGAAAATTGAATTTCGAAAATCTAAATGTTTATAAAAAATTATGTTTGCTTTTTTTTCATATTAATAATCAATTATTAAAAAAATTAAATCCAAAAAAAACTGAAAATTAAAAAAAGCTACTTGGCAAGTTCTTATGAATTAAGCATTATAAATAGAAGTAATTTTGATCCGATAGCTTAGAACTAAAGCATCTGTTTATTATTATTATAATTTAACTTTTGGAAAAGTATCTAATCTAATTAAAATTCATCTTTCGAACTCTTTTTTTTCATAAATGAACTAAATTTGACTACCGATCTGTTAACTAAATTAAATTTTTCATTTTGAAGTTTCAATTTATTTAAAATATCACCTAAATGAAAAAAAAACTTATTATTTTTCATTTATTAATTTGAAAATTAAATTTTTAATTTTACGAATCTATTTTACCAGTATTTAATTCTTTGACTGTGAAATGTTGAACACTTTGAGATCCCCTTGTTTCATTACGCTGTCTAGAGAGCCATGGATGATTCATTGCTTCATATGGATTGAGGCGATCTCCTTCTCTCCATCTGTTCAAAATACAGATTTATCAATTAATAGGTTAATTTGATAATTTTTTGTTTATATTTCACAATTGATAGCTTACGTCAAACATTTAGACAGAAAATCAATGAATAATGCATCTGAATAATTAAGCGCTTGAGCTAATGATCTGGTGCCTAATGATTATTAAGAAAAAGTGACAATAGTTTGAATATGAATTTTAAAAGTCTAAAAATTGATTCAATACCGGGTTTTTTTTTGCGGCCTTTACTATCCTTTTTGCACATCAAAATTGGAGCACCTCTAGCATCAAAAAAATATTTCCTCCGACTTGTTTTATTAATTATATCGGCAGGAGGTAAGTTTAAAACTTCCATTATGTAAGCCTAAATAGATTTTGAAATTAAATTAACCTATTTATTGATATGAAATTAATGTATAAACATACCAATTGATCCGGTTCCTTTTACACACAAATACGATCATAAAATAAAAATATTGAAATTTTAAAATTGTTTTATGATTTACATATATATGAATACACTTACATTTTCACCTGGAAATAGAGGCACACCAGTATACAACTCATATAGAATACCTTAATATTAAAAAAATCGCAAATATTAATAGACGCAATTTATAAACAAATTGATAACTTACATGAAAAACTCCACATATCTGAGAAGCAAGAAATTGAAAGAAAAGCATAAAAGACAAATTAAAAGATTCGAAAAACAAAATTATTACCAATAGACATAGAATACGGAAGTCCTAAGATGATTTCTGGTGATCTATAAAATCTTGACTGTATGTAGCTGTGAACAGTTTCATTATTATAACAAGAATAACCAAAATCAATTACTTTAATCACACTTGATCCCTTGTATTTAAGAAGTATGTTCTCGGGCTAATAAATAAAATTTACTGATTAGTTTGAAAACAATTCAAGAAAAAATCGAAATACGAACTTTTAGATCGCAATGGATTATGTTTTCGTCATACAATAATTGAAGGCACTTGAGAATGGAAATCGCAAATTTTTTTATCAAATTTACACTAAAACCTTGGTAATTATTTTTTCTAATAAGTTCATAAATGTTTATGCTTAATAATTCAAATGTGATACAAACATGCCTTCTGAAAATAAAATAGTCATACATATGGATTACATTGTATTGATCATCAACATCCTTTTCAAGTAAATGCTGCAAAATTTTTATTTCGTTAGGCGCTTGTCTATGAAAACGTTTTTTATTCCTTAAAATTTTCAAAGCAATCTCTTTTTCTTCTTTATGATCAAATACTTTGATCACTTGACCGAATGATCCTGAATTTTTTGAAATAAATAAATTTTTATGTTTTTTAATAACAAATTTAATTACCTTTGCCTATAACTTCAAGTATCTCATATCTATATGCAATATGGTCATGTAAAACTTTAATATATGAACCATTATGATCATCAAATCCATAATTAGCTGAATTTTCCCAAACATTAATTTTAACTTTCATGGCTTTCGAACCAGTAAACCAAATTTCAGGATAATGTCTTATTTCTTCTTTTTCGTAATCGGTTAATTCAAACCCATGATATTTTAATATATCTATATTTTAAAATATAAATATTATTCTTTAAAAAGACATTTAAAGCAAAAGAATTTAAAATTTTCAAGATTTTCATTTTCAAATAAATCATTTTCACGTGAATGTGAAATTTCCATTCATTAATTTACATGACAAAGAAATCTTACTTACCTGTTGGTGTAAATGGTGTATTTAGGGAGAGTTCTTTAGCATAAAGCTTACTATTAGTTACGAACGGATTAAATTCCACAAATGAATGTGTTTTGTATTTTAAACCTAGTGACAGAGAATTTGTTTTTTCATCATCATACTCATCAATCGAATAAATTTCATTTTCATCAATCGAATCTTCATCACAATAATCAATTAATTTTTTATTTGGTCGTCTTAGGTCTGTCGTGCCTCCAATATTGCATTTCTTTTGCATTTCTTTGCATAATTCAACAGATTTGAAATCATTTGAAAATAGTGAACTTTCATTCATTTTTTTTTATGATTATAATTTCTATATAATTTTACACAATAATTTAAAAAAAATGAATTTTTGACTTTTAAAGCTATGCAAAAAAAATATAAGTATTTTACAATGGAATATAATTAATAATCCTTTATCATATAATTTCTACAATTTAAATGATTAATCGATTGTCATTAAGCTTAGGTTATAGTTATTCCGATAAAAATAATTTTATTATTTTTATATTAAAAATTATTGCATCACATATTTCATCGTAATTAATATGTGATAATTTACGAATAAATTATTTAAAAAAATTATTTTGAAAAATAAAAAGTCAAATTTTTGAATAGGATGCACAGAAAAAGCACTGACATATCATTCTAAATTTTTCAAAATCTATGTATCACTTCCCTAAAAAAGATTGTTTTTGATAAAACATAAGATTGATCTAATTAGCAATCTCCCTTTGTTACTTTTTTTCTTAACTTTTTAATTCCCAAAGTTTTTTCTTTTAATACTTTGTACAATCCGATATCAAGCGTCTTGAATCTTATTTTTCACAATTCAAAATTTCCATTTTATTAATTTTTAAACTTTTTTTTGAATTTTTTTCAAATTTTATTCAATAAAAAGAGACCTGTGATAAATTTAAAAAGTGGTCTATTAAAAACATAAATTGCGCGTAAGCTGTTTAAGCTAGAATAATGAAATAAAATAAAATGAAGTTAGGTAATTTTTGCATGGAATTAAAGTAAGAGAGGCAATGGCATATGTAAGAGAATTTATTGATCAAATTTAGAAAATAAGTACCTGTGTGTGGTTTTTATCGAACGGAGGTGAATGTATTTATAAATTATAGATCGTACACAAAAATATATACAATAGAATTTTAAAACAATCTGATTTGTGTGATTCATCATTCCTTATTTCACCCCTATTAGAACATTTTTTTATGATTCATATATGAACGTGTTCTCGTGGACTTAAAGGCGATCGCTATGTCAAATCAGTAGGCAATGATTATTGAGGTTTTTCAACTGTGCTAACATAGCCGAAATAGAGTGCAAACACTTTTAACATAAAAGGCAGGTTCAATAAAAGAGGGTTGAACTTGTATATAATTAGTATTATGATTCTTTTTTTAGCAACCTGAGTCGTTTACACACATAAAGACTACTTATTGACCAAAAGTACTGTCATAATAATACCATTATGGTATAATTATCGTGCTGAAAAAAATATTTAAAATGATTCACTCCATTCGCCAAACTTTATTTACGCAATCAGATATCATGGATGACATTTTTTTCAAAAATAAATGTTAGTCAACTAACATTATTAATGATTGATTATAATGATAAGAATAAGATAATCAATCAAAACTACAGTTATTTATTATCATCATTTTAAACTTTTTATCAATTTTTCATTGGTGTCAAATATAAACTGGACTCATAAACATTAGTCTAATTCGTCTTTCTTATATACAAAAATCAAATACATTCGATTCGTTTATTAGATTTATATATAGACAAGTAACTTAAATAATAAACTTATATAATTTATACAATGTACAAAATTTTTTTTATCATTCAAATTTCGAGCTTGAATGCGAATGTTTTCTTGATATATGTTTTATATTACATTCTTTTTACGAAACTTTACGAAAATTTTTTATTGCAATTTTTATTTTCTGACATTAGCAAAAAAAAATCGTTAAAAGTAAACTTTACATTTTCGTTTGTTTATTTTCAAATTAAATCTTTGTTCAATCTCAGTCAAATTTATATAGTTTCACGTATTACAATTAGTAGAAGAAAAGCGAGAAAAATTTTTAATAGTCCGTCAATTAAGTCCTGATTTCCAGATAATGAGATGAATATTAAATGTCTAGGTGATTAAGGAGGTTTTTTTTTTCTAAAAAATAATTTGAGTTAAAAATATGACTCATGATCTATCACTTTACTCATGTAATATATGAATCGGTTAATTTTTTTTCAATAAAAAAATTCAATTTAAAAAATTTATTTTGTATTTTATTCATCTAACAAAACCTTACCATATGATTTAAATTTTATTCAAATGAATCATACAGAATAATGAAATTATTTGCATAATTGCTAGAAATTAAAAACAAAATCATTCAGATTTTTATCCCTATAGCCAACAACAAAAATAAATCCTCGATTGATTAAACTTTATTCAGGTAAAATTTTTCTAAAATTTTATTGGCTTTGATCAAACAAAAATTTTTTTTTTTATTAACACAGAGTTAATACATCAGAATTTAATCAATTATTCATCGAAAAAACATATATCGAGTGATTCAGATTAGATTATTAAAATTTTAGGAACAAATGTAATTAAAATTATATCAATCCAATTTTAAAAGAAATTATTACCAAAGAATTATTTTTCTATATTTTTTATAAGTTATGATTCATAATTTGAATTTCTTTTTTAATAATCTTTATTCTTGATCTTGTGTTTATTAGTATGATTTAAATTCGAATAAAAAAATAAGCGGCAATAATTAATCATCATAAAAAAGTGACAAAAAAAAATTCAGGAAGTTGGAAATATTTCATATCATACTAATTTTTAAAGCAGTGAAAAAATCCCTAATGTGTATGATGAAATTCAAATCTATAAAAGACGAAAATTTAAATTAAAATTATATTATTGTCAATATTTTTATGGAATCTTGTTGTAAGACCTCAATGTAGGTGAAAATTGTGAGTTTATTCACAAAATTTTTGATTTTGCTTTGCGAAATTAAAATGAAATAAAAATCAAATACAAGTGGGAAAAGGACTTTTGTTTAAAATTTAAAAAGAGCATGTAAAAAATATAATTTATTAATCAGATTGATAATTTAATCTTACACTTGAAATTGAACCATACGTTTTTAATTGATAACAAATAATAAAATGTTCAAAATATGTTTTTGATACGTAATTTCGAAATAAATTCGAGGGCTTCTAAAAAATTTTTACTGCTCAACTATTCAAGTTTTTATATTTTTAAATGAATGTTTTTCGAACCATTTTGTGATTCGATAATTAATGTATATCATACACCAGGTTTTATGTTTTGATCTCGAAAAACATTTTCAAAGATAACATAGTGTTTGTATGAACTTTGAACTTTTTTTTTAAAAATTACATTTATATTTTTACTATTTTACTGGACATGCTTTCTCAGACTTAAACCGTTCAACAAGGTAAAAAAAAACATTTCTTTCACTAATAATTTAAAGACCGAAGTAACTTATGGCTGAAAGAAGTTCAATGTATTTTATTTTAAACAAAACGTTGACTTATGTTTTCAAATATTTTTTTGGCTCTAATTGATCTGTTTGAAATGAATAGTCATGTTTTCAAGGATTAAAATAATTCTCCAATAAAAATATCGGTTCACTGTGCCCTGCTAAATAATTTTTCTAGTTTTGATTGTCGCATTGAACTGTATTCAATCAAATAAATTATATTTCACATTTAAGTTTTTTGAAATTCTGAAAAATATTAATATTTATAATAAACGTCTAGACAGAATGATTATGCATGAAATTAAAAAAAAATTAATATTTATTACATTTCATTAAAAATAGCAAGTAATGTAGAAACGGTAGAGCTAAAGCAAGAGAGTTCTATTTTCATCTATATTTCATGTTTTCAAATAAACTCTTAATCAGGTTTTAAAAATACTACTTTTTATATTTAAAAAAAAAAATTATTTGAAATATTTGAATAAAGTATTAATTTCACACCAAAAAAAATTAAACAAATTTTCTTTTTTAAAATTATTACGTACTTACCTAAATATTATAAAAAATTTATTATGATATATTTTAAGTAATTGCGATTGTCTAGATAGATGATTATTTAAATACAGTTACTCGATTAATAAACAAAAATTTGTAGAGAAAAAAAAATGAATCTTAAAAAATTAATTTATTAAAAAAAATAGAATCTTATCATTGTATTCATATAATGAAACAGAAAATAATATAAATTTACTCAAGTATTCATAACTGGTCAATATATGGAGTAGATATACTTTAAAGAAAAATTTTATATTATTTTAATACGGAAGTATGAGCTTGTAGGCTATTGTCTAGTTTTCAAGTACGTTGGAAAGGCATTTTATTTTAATAACTTTTTGTTTATTCGTGTATGTTACTAGCATATTAGAATTGTCACACAAACATCATAAGGATAGAGACATCAAACAGAAGAGAAAGGCATTCGATCTTTAATAAGTAAAAACACTGCAGTATTTATAGAAAATTTAATAGAATGGATCGATTTTTCTGAATATTCCCAAGTCATAAGGGGGAGCCTTTAAACTATAAATCAACTAAATACGAAACAAAATTTTGATATCAATCATTTTTTTTAATCATTTTTATAAATAAAATATATATAAAAAAAAAAGTCATTATAAATGAAAATATACTAAAAATAAGTTTTGAATTGTGAAATAAATCAAATGAATTGAGTATTATAAATTTCGAATAAAAATACAAATTTAAAAGACACATGGTGATAAAAAAATAGTATTATTCCAAAACATAATTCGGATGTACAATCAGAATGCTATCATAATCTTCATCATCTTCCATTCTGTTTTCATCGCGCAGGGCGATCAAAATGTGATCTATTTTAACCAAACGATCAATCACTTTTTCACACATTACTTTGTGATTTTCTAAATCGTCTTGATTTTGTATTTCTTCTTCGTGCTCTTCACAATACCATTGAACAATTTCCGATCGCTTTAAGCCTTGTGCATCTTCATCTTGATTTGCTGCCTCGCTTAATTTGTATTCTTCTTGCTTTAATTTGTAGATTATTTTTTTAGCAATCGCTTGATATTCTTCATATGACAATTTCATACTCTTCAAATGACGAGCCTCTTGAGACGGACTTGCGGGATCCATATCATCTTCAGGCTGTGTATCAAACGGCATCTCATCATCGTCAAGAGTAATATCTGGTTGTTCAATTTTAACAATTGATTTATTTAAAAGTCGGGCCGCTTCTTTGACGTGCTTAATTTCAACGTTATCTGAACAATGTAAACGGGCAAGAGCCTCACTTAAACGAATAAGCGATTCAAGCTGACGAACGGTGATACGCCATGTTTGTTTGTTTGAACCAGCGAAACCAGAAAAACTACCCCCTGAAATTCTTAATTGCTTGTAAGTTTCAACAAGCAAATTTTCGGCATCTGGATCAATACGTGGTTCGAAATGACGTGCAAATTTAATATAATTTTTGATTTCCTCTAACGAATAGATTAAATCTTTTGAACGTTGATCATTTGTCATATCGCTATGCATTTCTAAAATTTTTTGAGCAATGAAATAATCAACCACTTCATTACATTCATCAAGAAGAACGAAAAAGAGATCAAATCTAGATATAATCGGCAATGATAATGAAAGGTTGTTACGCAACGATTTTGAACGGTCATAATGTCCATTAATAGGATTTGCAGCAGCCAAAATAGATGCTCGTGCATTTAGAGTTGCTTTTACACCTGCTTTTGTTATACTAATTGTTTGCTGTTCCATAGCCTCATGAATCGCTACTTGATCTTTGATATCCATTTTGTCAAATTCATCAATGCAACATACTCCTCGATCACCTACATTTCATATTTAAAAGTTTAATTTTTATTTTGTTTTTGAAAAAAAATGATGTCGTAAGTTAAAAAAAAGAATCTACTTAATAATAATGCTCCGGCTTCAATTACAAAACCACCATCTTCATCACGAACTACAGCGGCAGTCAAACCGGCTGCCGTGGATGCTTTGCCGGACGTATAAACGGCACGTATGGGTGCAAAGTCGTGTATTATTTTAAGGAATTGTGATTTGCTTGTGGATGGATCGCCAACAATACAAACATTTATATCACCTCTCAGTGCCGTTCCTTCTGTAGTAGTTTTTGGCACACCTCCAAATAATTGCAGCATAATACCTTTCTTTATCTCATCACCACCATAAACAGACGGGAAAAGACTATCAATCATATTATCGTATAATTTGCTATCCTTAGTCATTGCGTGAATTTTCTGTAAATCTTCCTCGCTAAACATACTTAAATCTTTTGTAGGCCCGTTTTCACTCTCAATCTCTTCAATCAATTGAATTGGCTTTCTAGTGCCATCAGGAATGCAAGCGATTGCAATAAATGCGAGTTTATGTGTCATTTCACGCACACCTAAACTCTTTAAACCGGAGACACCATCTTGATTATTTGATTTGTTTGACTCGGTACGAATTAGACCTGCTTGAGCAGTAAGCATTTGAGCAACATCGGGCACAGAAATAAGTGTACCAACGAATTCACATTTATCGCCTGATTGTACACATTCGACCTGATCCGAACCTCTTAATATGATATCCAAACTTCTTGGCATTGAACCTCTAGGCAATTCGGCTTGAGTTTCTTGTATTCGCAATTTTTGAAAATCAACGAATCTTGATTTATGAAGTAAAAGTTTAAATTTACTTCTATTTGAACAAAGATTATTTCTACAAATGGTTGGCTGTGTGAATTTAAATTGTTGTTCCACATTGTAAACTATTGTACCACAATCAGTACATTCAAATGTTCCGCTAATTAATTCAGGATGAACCGAATGTGTGCGTACTACTTGGCCCTGTATCTTGACAAGTGTTCCGATTTTAGTAGAACTTAAATCTCTCAATTTCACTAAACTTGCAATGTTATAGAAACCAATGTAAAAATCTTTATTTTTTAATATTTTAAGTAACATATTATTTGTGTCATCGGCTTCATTGTTGCCCTGTTCTGCTAATACTTCTTGCTGTACATAAGAAGATAATGCTCTGCAAAGATATGGATTTAAACGATAAAATTCATTGATTATTATGATGGATAATTCCTGATCATATCGCTGTAAATCATTAAAATCGATAAACAGTGTGTTTCTTTCGGGCTTAAACAAATTTCTGGCACTACTTGCATATTTTACCTGATTACTATCCACATCATCAGTATATTCTTGCAAAAATATTTTGAACAATTTCTGGCACTTTTCTGCAAATTCATCACGTACCTTGCTAAAATCATTTATTCTTGCTTCTGAAACATCCATCTTTTTTTTAATCTATAAATTTAATTGAGTAATTTATCATAAAAATAAACAATAAGAAAATATGCATCCAAATAGCTTGTAAAAATAAAGGTAGACCTAAAATAATTTAAAATTTTTTTCTTTTTAATAACTTTTTGACGGCAAAACTTTATTTACATTTTTATTAAAATTAAAGTGCGCTTTTTTTCAAATTCTCAAAAATGTTTCATTTTAGAAAAAAATTTTTAATGTAATTTATTTC
Organism: Acarapis woodi; assembly: GCA_023170135.1. Lineage (NCBI taxonomy): Eukaryota > Metazoa > Arthropoda > Arachnida > Trombidiformes > Tarsonemidae > Acarapis > Acarapis woodi. Next base: position 2,756 of record BLXL01012725.1, on the reverse strand, counting down.
TAATATTTATTTAAAATTAATAAGTTGATAAAAAATTAATTTTTTTCTAATAAAAATCTAGAAATTTTCAATTATTCAGAAAAAAATAAAATAACTAAAAATTCAGAATTTAAAGGTTTCAATATTATAAGAAATTCGGATCAAAAATATATTTAAAAAAAAAATAGAATGTGGACAAATAATTATCCTATTGATTTTTAAATTGATCCACACAAAATTTATATTACTATATAGCTTGAATTTCTTTAAAATTCACTTTTCACTATTCAGTGTCAATCGAATTAATGAAGTGAACTTTGAAAGTCTATTTGCTAGTTATTTCATGATTTAGTCTGGTAAATTATGCAGATTTTTTTAAAAAAAATAAGGTCGATTATTTGTGACAAAATATTAGTATTTTAGATTTAATGCGAAAAATACATTGTAAATTTAATTCGTAAATTTAAAGATCATAGTTCATCATAATTCATTATGATTGAATGTGTTTTTTTTATAAATTATTAACATCTTGATCGATGGTTGAATCAAGATTTAATTTGAACCCTATCTTATTTAACAAATTGTAATTGCATAAAACTACAATTATTACAGTTTTAAATATAACCGCTTCACCAGAATCTAAAAACATTTGTAGGTTCCAATAATTTTTTATGTTCTAAATTTGTTATCACAATTTTTCAAATTTTAATAGAATTTTCAATGTGTTAATTTAAAAAGAAAAAATTTTGATTAATGATTTTTCTTTGAATTTTGAAATAAAATTTATCATATAAAAAAAAAATGCATAAAATTTTTTTTATCCTTATCATAATTCAAAATATAAGCAAATATTTCTGTGAAAATGAAAAATCGCTTATTGAAGATCTTTTTACATCTTCTAAATTAGTAGAAGGCAAAAAATTTACCATCACTTGTCAACCTAATGTAGATATCGATGTTTCGTCTATTGAATGGTTTTTGAATGGAAAAAAAATAGAACCTGATGAAAACATTACTATCAATAAACTTGATGAAAGTTCGATTTTAAACATCAAAAAAATGAGTTTAGAGCATTCAGGTGATTATTCTTGTAGGATAAAAACCTTGCTTAATCAACAAGATAGTAGATCTATTTCCGTCAAACTTGATGGTAATTTAAGTTTCAAAAGAAAAATTATTTAATTTCAAACTTCTACTTGTGATTAATAAACAAAATAATTGCAATTGAATTAATTATGTGTAAATATATAATTTATTTAGTTAAACCAAAATGGAAAATCGAACCTTCAAACATATCGATCAAGTTAAATTCGATTCTAAATACGAGATGTGAGGCCATCGGATCACCTAAGCCAATTATTAAATGGATCAAACTATCAACTAACGGTTATTTTTAAATTTGAAGTTTCAAGATAATCTAACTATTTGACTATTAATTTTTAACTATTAATTTATTAGGTGAAGAAGAGACGATTGATGGAGATGAACTAAAATTTAATTTTACCAAACGCGATGCTTCCTTCGCCTACAAATGTGTGGCTGAAAATCATCTAGGAAAAATAGAAAAAATTATTAAAATTAAGTTCTACGGTAACAATTTCTTTTATAATTTAAATATTCAAAAATTTAATTAAGCTTTTGGTAATTTTTTAAAAGAGGGCGCTTCAAATTATTTTATGATTTAAATTTTTTGTTCACTTTCTAGAATCAAAATTTATGAGAAAAACATATATCAATCAAAATGTGGACTTTATTAATTTTAAGTTTAGGATTTTTATTTAAATTTGTTGTTCTAAATACTAGACCTCATTTGCAAGAAATACTAGCGCCTAAATATTTGATTGAAAATCGGACTACTCGTCTTTTATGTTCTATAATAAAAGGCGAGTCTATTGACCTTACTTGGTATTTAAATGATCAAAAAATCGAACAAAATAGTGGAAAAAAAATCATATCACATGATGAGTCATCTGAATTGGTAATTAAATCGTTATCAATAGACGATCTTGGAGTATATAAATGTATCGGTAAGAACAAGTATGGAGAAGATGCTCAAACTGTGACTTTAGTATTTAATGGTAAATTGAATTATAAAGTGTAAATAGGATATATAATTTTTAATTTATTCGTATCAATTTAATAGTCAAACCAAAATGGGTTGTAGAGCCTGAAGATGTGATTGGTAAACTTTTTGAAGAAATAAGACTCAATTGTAATGCTAAATCTTATCCTGATCCAATAATTAGATGGTTGAAATTAGAAAAAGACAGTGAGTTTGAAAAATTTTTTATTTGCACACAAAATTAAAAAATAATTATAATTTAAGCCGAAAATAGATTGAATAAAAAAAATTTTCTTTTTTTAGAATCAGTAATTATTGAGGAGTACAAATCGAAAACGATAAATTTTGTATTAAAAAAGGAAAGGGCTGGTTCTTACAGATGTGAAGCTACTAATTCGATTGGATCAATCGGGAAGACAATCAATGTAAAATATTTCGGTAAGTTTAAATAAGTGTTAAAACAGGTAATCAATGTGAAGCTTTTTTTAATATATTAAAAGATGTTTTTTAAAAAATTATATCATATACTTTTTTTATTTAGGTGAGTTTTTGATAAAAAAAATATTCAAAAAAGTTGAGTGAATACTGTATTTTTTAACTATTTTTTTAAGATAATTAGATTTTCAAATTTACTTATTCTTCTAATAAGGCATCTAACTAAAATATTTAACAATATTTATGGATAAATTTGTCAAGACTAAGAAAGACGTAACAA
>BLXL01012724.1:0-11172 GCA_023170135.1 Acarapis woodi | reverse complement strand
AAAAAAAAAAAAAAATTTCAATTATAGAAAAGATAATCGAATAAAAAAAATCAATCGTTCAGACCGAAATATCCTAAATATTAGTTTGATTTAAATTTGATACTGAAAATATTAACAAGGTAATAATTTATTGCAACTCAATTTATAATGAATATGATATTGATATCTGTCGTGTCTCTTACATTAAATTATAATTCTTTATGTATATCACACATGCAATGAACATTGTAAATACTCATTTCAAAATTTTTTGAAATATCAATTTTGATTTTATTACAAACTTATATTGATTGAATATCGTAATAGTTAAAATGTTTTCTTTAAAAAAACAAACTATTTGTTAAGTGAAATAAATAGACATTAAATTATTGAATTTGCGCTAGAACAAATAATCTAATGATTGATTTTTTTTTCGAAAACAAGGTCTTTATTAATGAGTAATCTTCTTTTTTAGAATTAATTTTTCAAACTCCGTTTAGATGTCATTAGATTATTTAAATTTGCTGATTTGATCAACGAAATTCTCAGAAAACTCTAAATTATTTGACTTGTTTTTATTTTGCCATTGTCAACTACTCTAATCAATTTCAAGTTATGAACTTGTCTGCTGATTATATTCGGTCTTGATTATTTTTAGAATTCAAAGAAAATCAAAATAATAATTTAAATAATGATAAATCAGTTCGATTATAAATTTGAAGTAAATTCTTCATTTAAAATTTCTATTATCTTTTGAAAATTTACTAGTGATACTAAATATTTTTTTTCCCTTCAATTAGTAATTTGTTTAAAAGTGTTTCAAAATTAGTAATTAATTAATTTGTAAATGATCAGATTAGCATAGTATATCTAAATAGAGTTTTGAAATAATTTTCTGGTTAATAAATATTGCTGACTATCCAAAGATTAACGACCTCAATTTTCTATTTTTGACGTTTAAGTTGAAATCAAGTTAATTATGCAACCAAATTTATTAATTAATTTTTTCAAAAATATAAATGATTAAAATAATAATAAATTGATGAAATCATATAAACTATACTATCCAAGTGTTTGATATTTTAACTTTTTTTAAATTTTTATAAAATTTTCAATCAAAAATTTTCATATCTTTTCCGGGACTAGGCTCGCTTGCGAAAAATAATTTTTTACTGAATTTCATATAAGAAATAAATTGAAAAATTAGTGTTTTTAATTTAATAATTCACTTGACCAATATAATTGTGAGAAAATCACAAAAATTATCTTTTGAACAATAAATTTATTTTTACTTTTTAAACAATTCAAAATGACAATTTCTATATTGAATTTATACATGTAGTATTAAATGCTATTAGAATTTTTAGGCCTTAAACTCTTGGTAGATTTATCTATTTTTATTATTTTTTATTGCTTTTGATATAAACTCTTACCTTCGATTTTGGTAAAATTGAATCAAATGAAAAGCTTATGAGGTGAATTTTAAGTTATTGTTGATTGTTCGAAAGTTATTTTTGCAAAAAAGAAAAGATAGAAAAGTTTTAACATTATTGATATGTATATCGTTATCTTCACTTAGAAATACAGCATTTGTATATTTTGTATACATGTAATATATTAAAATCGTTTAAACTTCATGATTCAAATAAATGTTGACGATAAAATCGATACGATTTTATCTAAAATGATCTTAAATTTACTTCAAATTTTCCTACACGATACAATTATATACGATGTAGCTTAAACATAGGATATAAACAATGAACTTTTTGCTATTGATACTATTCGAACAATTTGAATATTTTTTAAATAATTTTTAAGTTTTACGCGTATTTAGCCGACCAGTAGTTTGGCACAGTTTAAGAGAAAGTTTTGTTTATCTTTAGCCAAACTATGAACTTTAATAAAATGTATGGTTTCGATCTAGTCTTGTTACTTTATCATTTTCAGTAATGGATTGAATTAAATAGATCTTTTTTATTTACACAATAGTATTTGACCTTTTTAAACATTCAACAGCGAAAAGATCAAGGAATTATTGAATCTAAGAGCCTTATTAAATTAAATTCACTTGGAATGTTTCTTATTATTACCAATACTTCACTTGGCTCAGTTATTTCATTGTATTTTTTCAAAAATGCTAAATAAAAAACAAAAAAAACATCTCAAATAAGTAACAAAAATATTTTCATGCTTGTCAATATTATAAGCTACTCTTGTGAACAGTAGATAATTACTGATTAGCGATGATAGGCCTTTAATATCGTTTAATTCAACCATCTATTCTTTGAATTTACCAATAATAAATCATTTATATTGTGAATAATTCATACAAATTGCATTTATTTGATGTTTCTTGAACTGCCTAAAATAATATGCATGAAATCATTTTTTTGTTTTTTTTTAAATTCTGTAAAATATTTTCAAATCGAGATATATATCTAATTTTTTCTATTTGAAACAATTTAAATAAATTTTAAACTTGTATAAAACAGTTATTTTTCATTGATAGATTTTAGAATTTCAAATAATCTGTAATTTCAGATCTGCATGTGAACATGGTAAATTGATCTCATATTAAAAAAATTACTTGTTTTTAATAGAAATTTTTGACATTTAGATAAAAAGATGTTCAAATATAAATTTGAAATTCTATTTATTTATAATAAAAAATTTGCAGTATATTCAACAAATGAGATTTTAGTTGCTTTGATAGTAAAGTAATATATTTAAAACTTCAATTTAATTTGATCAAATGAGATTAATTTTTTAATTAATAGACAAGAAAATTGAAAAAATCATTTCTAATTCACAACTAATTAGAACAAGTTTTCAAAATATCTTTAAAAATTTAAAACGGAAATTTTCAAAATAAGTATATTTTTTATATATGATTTTAATTAAGTATATGTTGTCATAGTCACAATTCAATTTCGAAAATGCAATTTTGATTACATTTAAGTTCAAATAAAAGTCATTAGCACATTATAAATATTTGAGTCAAATTATCTAAGCGTACTTTTTACATCTTCTTAATAAGATCATCAATATTTGAAAGTCGCTTTTAATTATTCGATAAATTAAAAAATGCATCAATTTTTTTTAAATGGAGAACCTAGTTTTTTTTTTAAAATATGTATACTGATTATATAACAAATTATTTCCGTGTGAAAATTTCAATTAATTTTTTCATTAATGAAATTATTTAAAATTATTTTCATCTTAGATTTATTTACTTCGATGACCAAAAATGAATATCTCAATTTTCTTGAGAAATTTCGAGAATTTCTAATCTTTTTACTTGATAGTTTTTTTAAACTTATGTAATTTGTGAAATAAAAACTAAAATTCGATCAAAATCTGAGTTTCTAAATAATTTAACTTTTAATTAATCGATCGATGCTTATCAATTAATAATAAACTTGAAAAAAAATTTATTTTAAATCGCTAATAATATTTTATTAAATTTCAATAGTAAATGTAAAAGAAAATTAAATTTTTTTAGAAAATCACGAATAATAAAAAAAAAATTATTTTTTTCCAAAAGGATAAAAGTAAATTTGAGTTTTTAGATCACAAAAAATGAAACCCCTGATTCAAAATATATCGAAAAATTTTTATCTTAAAAAAGTAAATTTAAAATTTTAATAACAAAATAAAATTAGTTATTTCTGTAAATGATTTGATATCGTAGAAAATCTATGCTACATCTAAAGGTTTGTTTAGTTATTAGATCAAATATATCTCATGGATATGAATCGATGTTGAAGTTTAAAAAATTTAATATATTTTATACTCACATAAGTAGCAGAAATCAAAAGAAAATTTGTTTCATAATAATTTTGGTACCATCATTTCTTTTTTGAAATAAATTGATAATAATTAAGTAATAAAGTATGAATGCGGGGATGACAATTGAGTAGTAGAAAAATTCTTAATAAAAGGATAAAAAAAATTTCGAATTGATTGCTAGAATTAAAGTTAAATATGAAATGAAATATTTCTTGTTTTAAATTTTTAATTTTGAGCATTTTTTGTGATCAATTTTTTTTTGATACGATACGGTCAAAAAAAATTGAAAATTAATTTGTGATTGGAGAAATGTGCTTGAAAATTCAAAGATAGAAAAAAAAATTATAGAGTCAAATCATTCAGGATTAAAATTTTGTGCTGAAGTATATATAGTATCAGGTTGGCAAAGGTACAATAATTAAATTTAACAAAATTTTCGATCGTACTTAAATATTGTGAATGAAGTAAGTTTAAAAATTTGTTTTTATTGCATGAAATTTTTTTCACGTTAATCAACATCAATATTTACTACCGATTGATTATTCCGATCAATCAAAATTATTTTAAATCAACAATTCTATATGTATGAATAAATTTATACTCAAAAGAAGATTATTTAGAAAAATGTATGCCAGTCATTTTGAATTAAGAAGTACAAATTCAAATTTCAAAAATATTAGTTTTAATGTGTGTCCATTATTTGAATATCGATTCCAAAAAGTAGAAGAAGAAACATTCATATAATAAAATAATAAGTCATAAAAATGGTTCTAAATTTAAATTTAATCCAAAAAATTTTTACGATAAGAAATTTTTTTTTGGAAACGGAAATTTTAAATGCATTTATCTTCATTCCTACCAACATCAAATTTTTTTAATATACAAAAAAATTAATTAATTAATGGTCAAAATTTGAAAATAAAATAGTGATATATATTTTTAAATATTATCATTTAGAGATAATCATTCATTTAGAGTCTGAATAAATGGTTTGCATCAGTTGTCAATTCATAAACTATTATTATCTATCATCATGAGAATGTTTTATAAAAAATTTAAAAACGTCACTTGAACAATATCTTAAAATCATACGACATAGTTTATAAATTATAAAAAAAAGATTTGGAAAAATTATTTGAAAATTATCTAATCAATCAAATAAAATTAATTAATTTCTTTTTTTTTAGGTAAGTGAAATTCCGGCAATCTATTTTATAATTTGATTTTGGTCATTCGCAATCTTGTCAATAACTAGTGCATCTTAAAAACAAGGTTTTTTTTCGAAAATTTTCCGTTAAAATTATTATCAAATTTTCAATTTATGTATATATTTTTTTGCTTACGCAATTTATAATTTGATTTCTTGTCAAGAATTTTCGTGATTTTCTAAAACTTCAACCTATTTCATTTTATTAGCTTTCAAGTTACGATGTTGCACTTGAACATTATGTGAAAAATGATAAGAAGAATATATATATTCATTTTCTAAAAATACTATTTATAAAATACTCAAATTTAAGATTTTTGCCTTTTAGGTGCATCAGTTAGCGAACAAAATATATTTATCTACCTGTAAATAGAAAATATTTTTAAAAATGATATAACATTTTTAATAATTTTCATGACAGTTGTGTGATACATTTGCGAATAAAACGAGTCATCAAATAAAATGTATTCTTTTAGTCTTTATATTAGCATGTATATTTATCATCATACTTTTGTTAGATCATTTCAAATAGTCTTTTTTATTGTATAAAATCAAATAAGAGCTTAGTGTAATATTTTGTTGAAGAAGATCAGATGAAGGTATAGATTAAAAGATGACAATGTGATAGCGAATACTGAATAGTTTTTTCAATTTTTGTATGGTGGGTTCAAAGTGATGATTATAAAATGCAGTAAATTCGAGTTTACACTTTTATCATCAACCAAGATCAAAAAAATCAAAAAAATTAAAATATAATAAAATTTCAGCATCCACTCTTCTCACCCTCTCTATCCTTCTTTTGCTCTTTTTTTTTTTTTATTTTTCGCTAATATAAGAGTTTGTTGCATTGGAAAGAAAAGGAAAATAAGAAGATTTTAAAATTTTGAATTCTCAAATTTTGGCCAAAAGATAGATAACTTCTAGAATGTCCAAATTTTAAAATTAGTTCTCAATTCTAATGCCCCACTTGAAGTAGCTACTTTTTTGGCTTTGTTTGATGGTCAACTCTTTAAAAGTGTTTAAAAGCATCTTATTCGAATTCTTATTCCAAAATTTTTATACTATTTTAAGAAAAAAGTCCTGTCAAAATTGACAAAAATTAATTAAAAATTCTTAGAGAGTTGTGATAATGCTTAAAAATATTCGAAAAGCACTTAAAGCAAAAGTGATTATTGTCATTTTTAAAATGATTCAAATCTGCTAAAGTTTATTAAATAAATTTATCGAATTTTGTGCCGATGCGGAATCAAAATTTCGATCGTCAAGATACGAAAATAAGAATTAAAAGATAAGTCACATTTATAAGATTCTTGTACGATTTGATATGATGTATTTTGCTTAGTCTGCTACAAGATGATAACTTTTATGCACGTGAATAGAATCGCATATGGTTTGAATAGATAAATTTTTTAAATTTTGAGTTTTAGAATTCGGACATTGCACTTAATATTGTGTATAGTCATAAAAATTTATAAATAATACTTTTTGTGCATTCACCAAGATATTTACTACTAAATGATCTTGATTCAAATTTATTTCTAAAATTTGAATAAAATTTAAATGAAAATTTTCTCAATTTTCTATTTCTAAATCATTTTAAGACTCGGATTTTTGATATGCTGATTATTTACTTTTCGCTCGTAAAATAATTATTATAAATTCAAATATGGAAATTTCGAATTTCGATAAGTTGATTTAAACTGATAACATTTGTTTCAAATTTGTTACAATAGATAAATTTAAAATCTTTTATTTTATTTAGCAGAAATATTAAATTTTCTAGCTTATCGAGCTAAATATTTAAGTATTCAAGTATTTAGATCAATTCTCGGGCATCCATAATTTAATAAGTTGTATGAAAATTTTTTTGTACATAAATGAAGCCAAATTATTATACATATTACTAAATGAAAAATATTTACTTTCGAATAACAATTTTTAAAACATTCAAGTGATTTCAATATAGCTTTTTATTAATCAGAGATTTGATTTTAAATAAAAAAATTTATAATCACTTCAATATAGTCAATTGAGATTATAGATCGTAATAATAACAAAAGAAAAAAAAAATATTAATTCACCATATAAATTTGATTTCTCAAATTATACCTGTTTGATTCGAGTTTTATTACATGAAGTAATTATTCAATTCAACGTGTTGATTAATGTTTATCAAAGATCTACCTGAAGCAACTTGATATAAAATGAAAAATTCTATTTGTTTGATCCATATAAGCATTAGATTATGAGTAAATTTCGTCTTTATGTTTTGAAACAATATGGATATTATTCGAACGTATACACACAACATTCTATTTATGAATATGTAATCAGTTCATTAGTTATTATGTTTAAAATCAGTGAGAAACATTATTAACACGCTATTATTTTGTGTTTACATTGCAACCTTCGCATACTTGAACGCGTATCAAAATTTATATCAAAATATTTATTGACATGTTCGTCAAAACTTCTGTTGAAATTTATATCAAAATATGCATGAAAAAAATGCAGACTCTATAGTGCATTACGATCTCATTATAACACTCTTGACCATATATCTCTAGCAATATTTTTTAATTTATTTAAAGATCTAGACTCATAATTTTGACTTTTTTTGACCTTCTTACTCTCCCTCTTTCTTTCTCTAGTAATATTTTATTATTTTAATATTTTTGAGAAAAAAATCCTTCTAGAATTTAAATTATTTTGTGCCACTAAAAATACAATTCGTAACCGAATTACTTGAGTAACAAAACTCAAGTGTTTGCACATTAAATAAACAAAAAAAGAAACCTTTGACTGTCAAATTTGCTAATCAAGCCGTAATTTTTGCGTTTTTTTTTATTTTAAAATAAATTTAAAGCTTTAGTAAATAAATAGATATTAAAATCATTTCGATTGATATATGATTTTTCATATGATTTTTTTTAACTTATCTGGCACTTAATTGATTCGTATAGGTGATAAGAAATGATATAATGGATCGAAATTAATTTTGACTAATAATTTTTTAGAATAAATAAAAAGACTAGATGGGATTCAAAATAAAAAAACCAGTTGATTTATGTAAAACTCTTGATTTTTAATGCTATTTTATAGACTTCGAATATCATTCCGCATTTATTTTTTTTCAGAAAAAATATCTCAAACTTGCATATGCCTTTATAATATTTTTGAATAAATTCACTGGCCTCAGAATATCAAAAATACAATTTTAAATTGTGCCTTATCCTCATATTTTAATTTTATTATTGGATGAATAAAAACAATAGAAATATGTATATTATAAATTTTAACAAATACCTCATTTACAGTAAAAAGACGTGGTCTTTCTATTTTGATAGAAAAAAATTTAAAATTTAAAATTAGTATTAAAATGAAGTTTGAGAGAAATTCCACTCACACATTAGCTCGAGTATTTATAATTGCAACTAGTCTCTTACTTCTTCGCAGTCCAAATATTAATTTATGTTTTATTGGTCTTTTGAATATCATTTCAGTCGTTGAGAGTATGAAAATTTATCACAAGTCACTGTGCATCTTTAAAAACAGTTACACATTATTTTTTTACCCATCAAGTAATCTTTGAATTCCTATTTAAAAAATATAAAAAAATATTAAATTTTCACAAATTTTCCTTATTTTGCTGATTACAAAACATACTTTTCTTAAATACTGTTAGGATTCATCTCTTTGAATGCTTTAAAAAAAAATCATGAACTAAAAAGAAAATTTATTTTTTATTTGATATCAAATAAAAAAAAGTCAAATTCAAATTTTCAAATTAAATTTCAATTCATAATATAGATATGAATATAGATATAATGATTTATATTTGTTTGCAATTTTGTTTTTTTAAATAATTAGTGATATTCATCAATTTAATTCATTTTAGAAAATCAATTAATGATTCGAATTTGTGTACAATAATAAATTTTTATCTATTCCAAGTTCTAATGTAACTTGAAATTCTGCATTTATTAGAGTTCCACTTTTTTCTCATATTCGAATCTGAACCGTTATGTTTATGAGTGTTTGATTAATACTTTGCGGTATAAATGACACAATATCGAATCACAAAAAAAAACAAATTGCGAAAAATTTTCATTTAATGACTAGAAAATTGTGTTTATAGTAGTTCGAAAATATTAAGAAAATTCGATCATCATACTTTGAGCGTATCAAATGTTAGATATCTCTATAATAATCACAAATAATTAATTGAACTCAAGTTAATGTTTGAGACAATTGGAATCAAATGTTTTCAATTTTTACAAAATTATATGTATTGATGATGCTCATTTTTTCTATATAAATAGTCATTGATATGATCGTAGACTACGTTAGATAATATATAGTATCATACAATTATGTATTAGCACTTTTCAAACAATTAAATTTCATAGATTCTTTATCTAAAATGACCATTCATTTGTTTCTCCCAATATTTATTTTTCGATAATAATAGAATGAGTAGAAATCTTCGAGATTCACGTTTTGCTATTTAAAATTATTAAGTGCAATTTTATGTAAGCGATATTAAGTGTTGAATATATCAGCTTACTCACTATGAATCATAGTTAAATGCTTAAAAATTATTGTCTTGAACGTTCAAAATTCTTTGTTTTAGAAATTTAAAAAGTCAACCGTTGAAGTGTAATTGTCAAGATAGGCATAGTAGTTATTATATATGGTTAATATTGGCTCTCTAACATCTTATCTTTTGTTTTTTGTTTCTTTCATATTGATTGAATCACATTTTTAATATTTAAAAGATAAAAGATTGAGTTGTTATTTTTTTGTTTTAAAAGAACATCATCTTTTTTGTCTTTCATAACAGATTGTCTTTTTTTAAAATGATTTCACAAAAAAGTGAATAATAATAAGAAACCGTATGAAATTGACTATATCTTTATTCATCTCCACTAAACCCTAATTATCTCATTTGTATGATAAAAAAAATCTTAATTTCGTGCATGATTTGCTGTATTATAATTTTATTTTTTATCTAGAATGAGAATTTAAAATATTCTATATGTAATTGAACATAAATATACGCCGAGCAATTTAAATTAATTAGATTAGCTTTAGATTGCCAAAAATAATCAAAGTGTTCGAATTCCGTGAATTTAATTTTACATTACAAAAAAATACGCATAATTTGAAAAAAATTTCAAAGAAGATATTGATACTTAAGCTATAAATATTAGACTACTCTTTTGATTTCACATGATTACACCTGAAACTATTAATCTTTTTTTTAAATTTCATACATTTTGTAGATCAAGCGTACTAAACGTTTAACAATTAGCGCATTGCAAATTTTCAACTATTTTACTTTTTTATAAACAAAACACTAAAATTTATCGACAATAAATCAATTGTAGGTTTTAAATGATTGTAACATTTTAGCATTGACAGAAAAATGTAGCATTTGCACAAGGTGTTTTGTTTATATATTTCTTTCTAAAGATTACCTGATTGAACATAGCATGAAAATGTCTGGAATTTAAATTATTTTTATTTTGATATATCAAATTTATCAAACTTAATCAAATAACATTTGCATTAATTTTTGAAATTAATGGTTATTATTTGTAAAAATAGTAGTGTTGAAACAAATAATAAAAAAGTTTAATGTCAAAAAAATTCAAAAACTGAATTTGAAATCTAATCGAAGGCGAAAAAATTTTAATGCTATCGATTAAATGAAAATTTGAACTTTCTGAAAACAAAAAGATACATTTTATCATTAAAATCATCTCATTAGTTTCTTTTTCATGAAAAATTAGGGTTGAGCAAAAAATCTTCTAAGTGAGCTAGCGAAATTCGGAATTCATAATAGTTATTTAAAGTCTAAAAAAACTGTTCACGACTTTACACTTAAAATTAAAATTTGGAACTTTGAACACTTTAATTAAAATTACTTGTCTTGAATGATAAAATTTTGAAAAATTCCAATTTTAACATAAATAATTAGGAATTTATATTTGATTGATCATAAAAAGAATCTTATATTCAATAACTCGATTCTGCTAAACCAACAAATTGTTCGAATCTTATAACCAAACATGAAATTCTATACGATAAATTTAATCAAACGGCCATTTTACAAACTTATTATTTCATAAAAAATTTTCCAATTAGCAATTTTAAGTTAAGAAATTTGAATTAAAAGCTTTAATTTGTTG
>BLXL01012714.1:0-19589 GCA_023170135.1 Acarapis woodi | reverse complement strand
TTGATTTTTATTTGCTGATTGTTGTTGTTGATTTAAAATTGATTTTATATTTGAACTTATTTGGTTAATCACACTACATTCGTCACCCATTTGACTACTTGCATTCGTTTTCAATTGTTCGCCTATAATATAATTTAACTGTTGGTCAACACGAGCTTCACGTTCTTCATTACTTCGCATTAGTCTAAACAATTTATCATCACCATCTTCTGGATTTTGTTCGGCTAATGTGTTTACAATTTGTTCAACTTTTTCTTTATCGACCACTACATGATTATTATCTTCTAAAACTTGTTTAACTAATTTTAAACTACCAATACCTTTCTTTGGTCTTGGACCTCGTCTAGTACCATAAACATCAATTATAGGATACGGATTTTCACTACCATCTAAATTGAGCACTTTATCAGGTTTGTGCTGATACTTTCGAAGATGCAGTTTGAGAGAATGACAATATTTGGTTGCATAAGCACAATCATTACACCTATATTGATAAACATTCGAATGTGATTTGAGATGTGAAGCGAGCATCGATTTGTTGATACACGAATAATTACATTTAATGCATTTGAATGGTTTAGATTTAAAATGGCAGCGTAGATGGTATTCGAGATGATGTTTAAAACCTGTTGTGAAGTCACAATTTGGACAAGTGAGTATCTTATCTTTGTTGATATGCACTTTGTTGTGTTCCCAAGATTCTTTTTTACTCATAGAAACATGATTACATTGTTTGCATGTATATTTGCGAAGACGATTTATATTCGATTGATCATTCGATACCAACAAATCATCGGCTGAAGATGGTCTAGATTGGTGATTTTGATCGCTCATCAAATTATCTTCTACTTTTGTTTCGGGAGATGGTGTTAATTGCGAATTTTGCGAATTTGAACTTGTAATAGATGAGTTTAATTTGTTTTGAGAAATTTGGTTTAATGAGTCATGTTGTTGACTGTATTTTTGACTCATTATTTGATTCATACATCGATTGTCCATTGTTTGTTGATTTGATGAATCATTTATAAGTGCTGATGAGTTTTGTTCTGAAATAACTGTTGAACTACTGCCAGCATCGCTCAAATCAATTGTTGCTAAGCAATCTTCCTGCTCTGTTTTTAATCGTTTAACAGTAGACGCATTTCGATAACTCACCCTACTCAAACCATCACTATCTATTGTGGCTAAATTACGTTTTTTACGCTTACCGTCACAACCTAATTCCTCGGCCAAATCTGGATGTGATTCGCGAATGTGCCTATTGAGTCTGCCTTTCGTTCTACATCCGTATCCGCACCTCGTGCATCGATGTTCGTAATGCTTATCCATATGAGCATTATATTCCGGTTTATTTTCGGTCACAAATTGACACAAATGACAACTGAATTTCTTAGCTGGTCCACCTGTCTGCCTCGCCAATCTAGATGATGATTTACGCCGGCTAACAGATTTAGCAAGAACATTCGAATTGTTTAAATTACCAGTTGTTAAACTTTCCTCATCTTCATCTTCACAACTTCTTGAATCTTGAATTAATCTACTATCAATCGAATGTTCATTTGATTCACAGGTTGAATTATCGATTACATTTTCATCTATTAGATTTCGACTAGCAACTTGATCTATAATTGGAACATTTATAAATGCTGATTGTTCATCATTCATTTCTTCGTAATCGCTGACGCTAGATCTTGGATCTGCTTCACTTCCCCTACTTGATTTTCGGATATTAGTTGATTTTTGCTCTGAAAAATTATCACTTGAGATTAATTTTACTTGAGTTGTGGATCTTTTTGACCACTGTTCACTATTCATCAACGCAACATTCATAAGACGATCTAGAGTAGAAAGATCAAAATGTCGAACTAAATTTTGCACTAGTGAACTATTAGGATCAGTTAGGTTTGAAATGGTAGTTTGAAGGGTTGAATTATTAGTTGACGTATCATCAACAAATGACGAATTCGATAAGATATTTGGTTTGAGAGTTGCCATCTAAATTAAGTTCTCAAAATTAAGAAAGGATTTTTTATTTTAATAAAATTCTACTTATTAATCTCAAGATTGTATCAATGAAACTTTCTCTTATTAATAAAAAAAAAAGTGAAACATGAACTTGTCGAGCTTAAAAAAAGATTCACAAAACTAGCCTCTAATCGGGATCATGTAGAGAAAGACTCACAAAAATGATGATGTAAAAAAAGAAAAATAAGTACACAGGGCAACTAACCAACTCATACAGTTTGTACGAAGTTCATAAAGAACAAGAGAGTATGGTGATCGATTAAAAAAAGAAAAAAATACCATGGAAGAGAGTCGGCGTAAGTTTTAGTAAATAGCGAAGTGTACACGTAAAGCGTAATATTACCAATTTTCTGCAAATGAGAAGCCACGCCAGAGAGGTTTTTTTTTATGCACACGCTTGTATGCTATGATAAAAAAAAGAAAATATGTATTATGAAAAGGGCGTTTCTGTCACTTGCCCTCCTCAATGCCTAAGCTATAATTGAGGCCAGTTTTTTATTTAAAAATTTTTTTATATACATTTTTACATTCTATGTGTACCATACTCACAATCGATTTTTCTCGTCAGAGTATTTTTTTTAATGAAATTTTTATACCAACTAACTACATTTTTTAGTAACAAATTTTTTGTGAAGAAAAACTATGTTTAGAAAAATTATTGAATTTTGTAGGTGGTGATCTACACACACATCTCTTGCACATAGTATACAAAAAAATCTAAACTCAAATGACCACACACAAAATGTAAAAAGAAATTTCAAATTTGTAAAAAACATTATATTATATAAGTGTCAGTCTGAATTCCCAAAAAAAAAGGCAAACGATCTATAATGAATGAAAAAAGTAAGATGCTTTAGATGATTAATTTAGTAGCCAATTTAAAATATTTGAACTATGAGATAAGAAAAACACTAAAATTATTATAATAAATTGAAATCCTATTGAATTTTATTTTTTTGATTCAGTATCATACAATCATAGATTTCAATTTAAAAAAAACTATCTTCGTCAGAAACAGATTTGCAGACAATGAAATTATTAATGATTTTTTTGGAAAAAATTTTTTCAATAAAAAGGGAGAATTTGTGCGATAATTGTTTTCCTAACTCATGATTTTGATCGAATATTGCATAGACATTTGATTAGCTGTCTTTTTTTTTAATTTAAAATTTCGATTTAAAATTCAAAAAAAAAAAAAAAATAAAATCGTAAGAAATATCAAAGTTGCAAATAAATATTGAAATTTGTATTTATTGAAATTTTTCTTTAACAAACTGATCTATATTCAAATTTTACATTACATTGAAAAAAAGCGGCAGAGTTCAAACTGTATTTATAATTGATAATTTAGAAAATTTCTCTATTTGCATGAATGCTCAAAAACAAAATTTGCAGTGTGAAATTTTTATTTCATTTTATTTTATTTATAAAATAAGTTAAAAACTTGAAATTAATTCACGTTGATTTTTCGTTTTCTTCTTTTACTTAGATATTTTTTCTTTGATATTTATTTTTAAAAATGACCATCGTCTAATAAATTTTAGATTAATAATTTTTTATTGTATATCATTATGATTGAGTTTTTTTTTTTTTTTGCTGATCTATTCGGCAATTTTGCTCGACCGAGCAATGTTAAATTAAAAAATAAAAATGTTTCTATTTGATTCATTAACAATTGTATTCGCATACCAGAGATTATAATTTATATGTGTAGTTGTGTTTCTTAAGTCATGTATCACATAAGTCATATAGGTCAAAAATACCCAAGCTCAAAAAGAGATGAAAATGCGCGTTGGACATTTATGTTTTTTATGTAAAAAACAATATTGATATAGGTCGTTTTTTACATAACTTTTCTGAGTCCGTATATGCTGCAAATATTATAGGAGATTTGCGGATTCGAAACTATAGATGTTTGATTTTTATTTGAAATACATAATGTATAACATAGAATATTAAATTTTAGAAAAATAATAGATGAATATATGATTCATAGATTGGCCATACATCTTAATAGTTGAAAATCAACTGAAAAAAGTTGACAAAATTTTTTTTTTATTTTGTACAAAGTTTATAGAAATTTCTAATGAAAAACTTTTAAGAATAAGTTTTGAAACACTTTTGCTGTATGATTATAACGGTCAACGAAGATGATGTTAATGGTTGTCATTTACAAACTTTTAGGGATAAAGTGACATACTACTTCAAGTCATTAGTAAGCATATATTTTTCTTTTTTTTTTAAGTATTCGATGAAGACAGCTAGGTGATCGACGGCCAGAAAATGCGCCAATTATGCACGAAATATCGTGCGCAGGTTTAAACTAGTAGAAGAAGAGAGAAATTTATTCGCCAAAAAAAAGAGTGAATTTTGATATTATAACAAAACTTGAATAATATACAGAACTTGACGTTGTTGAAGCACCTACTAAAGTTCAAAAGTAAAAAAGAAAATTCAAAGACCAACAAAATAATATAAGGCTTACTAGTCTGGTTTCATCTCACTAACCAGAAAAGATGAAAAAATAAAACATTTTTTTCTTTTTTTTTTTTAATTTTTTTTAATGACTGACGCTAACCCTTTTTGTAAACGTCTAATGTAAAATATATATATATCCGATTTCTCTATTTTTCGAGCAAAAAAAATTTCTCCACTTCGCAGCAATTTTAGTCTCTATAATTGAAACTATTTGAAAAATTTAGAATTTATAGAATGTTTCTTATTTGCGATTTTACATTTAAGAAATCTTCTATTTTAGCCGATCGGAAAAACGTATTCAACAGTCCACTATATAATAGATGCTCAGAAAAAGAAAATTGTAATGTTTTATTATTATTTTTTTTAATTCAGTTCGCGAAGAATATATTTTGTATCAGAAAATATCAGTTTGTTTAAGATTAGAACATGTGTTTGTGAAAAAAAAAATTCATTGTAATTTTTTCTTTTTTTTTTGCACTAAGATCTATGGAATAAACTAGTTATAATCGAGGCCTAGAGGGTTTTGTAAAAACTTCTCTTTAACATGAAACATTATTTCTTTTTTTTAAAATTGATTTTTCGACTCTGTGAAGTCTAAATTTCGGTCTAAAACATTATGTGTCTATGGAGCAAAAAAATTATTGCAAGTAGATGCAAATTATAAGTGTGTATATAGATGAAAAGGCTTTTTTACTCGTGATTGTCAATAGTAATAGTTAGAAAGTAGTAAATGCAATCAATTTTTAGCCAATAGACCGACTCCGTTTGGCGACTGAGTTGATAAAATTGATGCGCAAAGTGTTTATTGTATTTTGGTATCAACACACATTGAATTATTATTTACAGCAGACTGTAAATTTTTTAGCGTATAAAAATTATTTTATTTTTTATCGAAACTGTAGTGTAAAATTAGTAATGTTTGATGAGAATTTTTCTATATATTTCAAAAGATATTTTGCTTACTTCCTTTCGAATTTCTTTCCCGTTCAATTATGATTAATTAATTTCGCCAACACAACCTCTAATTCATCTTCATTTGGTCTTTAATCATTTGAAAATTGTGTGTGGTTTCATATTATGATACATCTAGATCATCACTAGTCGACCATTGGCCACATTATTAGCATCCGGTTGACTTTTACGACACCGTATTACTATTAAGAAAAAATTGTAACTTTCAGAAGGGTAAAATTTATATCGAGATCAAATTAAAAAAAAAAACATCATGTGTGCTCCTCAATTTTGTTCTTTTTTCTGTACAATACGATCTATATAAATGTTAGCACATTGAGATTAATTTTACAAAAGTAAATTTAATAAAAAAACTTAGATAACTACTTTTTTTTTTGTTTCATTTAAGATTAACTCAAAGCATATAAAATAAAATATTAAGGCAGATATGTGATACGATGATAAGAGGAATAAAAAGAAGTCAGAAAATAAATTTCAATACACCTATAAAACAAAAACAAAAACAAAAAAATTGTTAATATAAAAAATAAACTTTTCGCATCTCGTCTATATAGGCAAAGGTCCAAAAAAATCCTATAGTTCAAAAATGCGTAAAAATCGAAACTATTTTAGAAGAGAGCAATGGAAATATTTGGGCTTTTGTTGAATTCAAATTTTATAAGTTTTTATTACAAAATTCTCATTTCATATACAAACCGTATAATAAAACTCATAGTCACTCATTTCCTGTTTCGTTTTCATCTTTCGCTTTTTAGAATGCTGTTTCTGTTTTAAAAAATACGGTCCGGCATTTCAATTGCGAAAAAACGCCCTTTTAATTGGATATTTTTTCTTCAAGAAAATGGTTGTTTCTTTAGAAAAAAAGGTCATTTTTTCTTGACTCGAATTCTACTCACTGAAATGAAGTGTGACAAGCGAGTGGGCGGCAGGCTAGTTTTCAAGAGAGAAGAATTTTAACACGTGCCAAATATACACATATGGTTTGAAATGCGGGCCCTTCAATGCGCTTTTTCAATTTCATCTATCTTAACAATTTCTTAAACTTTTTTTTAATTAATTCAATGCTTTTTTAATTCTCTTAGAAGTCTTCATCTAATAAAATTCATCAGTCATTTAATTCAATGTATTGTGCTTAGCATTCTCCCTCATAGATTTGAATACCGGCACTTAATGTATTAGTTAATAAGTAGCACATCATACTCAAATATGGAATTTTATTTTATTTAAAGCGATAGATCTGTATGGTTCGAAGGTTATAATTTCTGATAAATGGCCCACATTTTGTCCTAATTAATTTACATCATTCATTAGGAATTTTAAAATTTTTGAGAATTGTTAATAAAAACTTAAACAAATTTCGACATATTTTTTGTCACATTTTTTAATCCCAATTTTTGTGAACCGAATTCGTCGTTTATAGCCAATTTTTTTTCAAATACATTTTTAAAATTTTGAAAAGGCAAACTGCTTCTTTATAAGTTTTTACCAACCGTACATAGGATTTATGATGTTTATTCTTGAAAAATTTTGTTCGCATATAAAAGTTAGTTCAGAAAAAAAATTCATTTTTGCTTTATTTTTTCTTGCATTTTCAGGCTAAAATTTGAAATTTCATTTTTCTAATCAGCCAATTTATGAGTTATTGTGAAGATGATTTATTTTATTAGTTTTCGATTGAGGAGCGCAAGAGTTACCAAGCACATTAATAAAATCAAAGCATTGATAATAAAGGGTCGATCTTTATTGTAATTTTGAACTATAGCCAATTTATTCATCTGTTTATTAAGCAATCGAACTAATTCAATCTCTAAATTTTGACCACTCTGTGTCCAGTTCAAAGTACATAGACTGAAATTTTAAATTTTAAATAAGAATGTTGACTAATTTTCAAAGAAAATTTATTTTGTTATCAATTTATAGTTAAAAGCCAATAATGAATGTTGACAGTTAGTCTATGATCAAAATTTTATATGAAGCTATTTATTTGATAAACGAATAAAAATTATAATTCAAATTTAGGGCGAACTCTTTTATATTTATCTATCATATTTATTAGTCAAATATTTTATATAAATATATATTCAAGTATGAATTTATCAAAAAAGTCTGGTTATCTTCCATAAATTTTTGCCACAAATTTCTTTTGAAAATTTCAGACCCTCAAATTTTTAACGATAAAAAAGAGATTTTCTTCTCAATTCTAAGCAAAAGAAGTGCAAATATAGGAAGCTTGATTTCTAGTTATAATTTATAATTAATGTCAAAATATTTGCATAGTTAATGCCGCTTATGACATCAGCATATTTTATCATAAAATTATGCCAATCAAATTTTATATACCTTAATAAAGTTAGAATAAATGGTTATGATTAGAAAAATTTCCCTAAAAAATAAACAATTGAAAGAAAAAAAATTTTTTTATTATTTTAGAAACCTTAAAAATTTTCATCAAATCGATTTAATATATATTTGAATTTTCAGCAAAAAAAAATTCGCATCAGTGTGTGTTTTAATTAATAAATTTATTTTTAGCAAATATATGGTCAATCACATCAAAAATTTAATATAAAATTTTCTTTTTTTTTCAAATTTGATCATTTTCGAATAATAGCAAATTGTTTTCCAAGATTTCAATGAAATGTAATAAAGTTCCATAAAATTTCTAAATTTATGCATTCGTACACGTGCATTAACGAAATTATTAAGGTCATTTTTAAACTTCAAATTTTAAATTTTGTGGCTTTTCACGCTAAAAGATATCTGCTTGCTGGATATTCAACTATGTTCAATTCAAGATATGTTGCACTCACGACCATTATTAAACAAGCAGTCACACTTTGCAATCTGAATAGTTCCAGGTCAAAAAAAAGGGATAAAATAGACAGATGCCGGTCAGCTCAAATGCCTAAAAGTGCGATCTGCTTCATTGCTTTAAATCGTTCAGCTGACCTTTCACCGCTCTATTAGACTGCGATATACATTTTCGTAAATTATATATATTGTAAGCTTTTAATAGTATAAAGTGTAGTTAGATTTGTATCAAAAAAATGTGCACTAAGATTTGTATTTAAAAAAATGTATTAGTGAACATTCGTTCTCTCTTATAAAGAGAAGTGTGGCTGAAAGAGGTAAGTCAGTACAGTATCACAATAGTATTACGGAATCTTTACAGTATACACAATCCAGTAAGCAGCGGGCCAATTATTAGAGAGTAAAAATTAAAAATTCTAAAATTTATTGTAAAAACAAATGCACACACAAAATCAGCAAGACTCAATGACTGGTAAGTGTATTGAGGGTGAATAAAATATAAAATCACAAAACCGCCGACTGTTCTGTCTGTCTAGCAATATAGACATATACATTTTAAAATATCATTTTAAAGCCAATTTCAGATCTTTTCATGTAAACTATTGATCCCATTAGCTTTGTTTTTTCTTTATTTTCTCAAATAAATTTTGTCGAGCACATTCATATAAAAAGAAAAAAAATTTATTTAAAAAAAAATGATTCTAATTTTGGCTGCTGACCATAGTCCACTTTGCAGTTAGACATTTACAGCCAAATCGTTAAGCCTTTTCACTAGATCGAATTTGCAGCCTGGATGCCTTCTTGTTACTTGGTAAATAGAAAGCAGAAGGTCTTGTGTTAAAGAAACAATTTCACACTTTTACTTGGCATACAAAGAAACAACACGTTGTGTTTTTTTTTTTTTTTTATTTTGCAAATGGATAAGTTAGTTTGAACTAACCAACTTTATATTATGCAGAATGTTGGGCGATTAATATGATTTCGAGATGTTTATCTTGAATTGAAATTATTTGAGAAACGTACAGATGAATAGAAATGTATAAGTTGTGTAAAATTATAGGATCATTGCCGTGGTCATTCTTTATTTGGTGTTTGAAAACAGTTGTATATATGAATTGCAAATGTATAAATTTAGATTCAAAATTAACAATATATATATACATGCATATGCATTAAATATTTTCAATAAAAAGAATAAAAATTTTCATCTAAAAAAACAGAATGCAAAAAAAAAAAAAAAAAAATAAAATAAAATAAAATAAAATAAAAAAGGAAGGCACGCGTTTTATTGCCACAATCTAGATTATCTCAAATAACGGGTTTGGCGATCGCAAATAAAAGATTTCTAGCATTTTCCAGATGAATGCCATTTTAGTCAATCTTAATCTTAATACAGATGACCACATACAATTCTACTCATCTCTCCCATTGCTTAAATATTATAATGTATGTATCCTATTTGTATCCTTATTCTTAATTATACTCCTGGTCACTCATTATCTTTTCGCTCAAAAATATTTTTCGTTTTAACATGTAACTGTCCATTATTATTTTTTCTTATGATTAGCATTCGTAGTCATTCATTTCACTTAATTTTATATACCTTTCTTTAGTAACCAAAAAATACGTATAATATTCCAAAATTTTAAAACTTAGAATTTTGTCAAGTAATGTATGAAAATGTATATTTTTTGTGCAAATTTACTAAATTAAAATATATCTTTACAACAAATCTTTATGAATTGAAATCATATGATTTTTATCTTTTAGCTATTAGCCTAGCGAAAACAATATAAAGTCAAAGAATTCTTGCTATGTAATTATAAGTATAATTATTTTTCCCCCTTCTTAATCACATATCTTCTAATCTTTTACTAATATTTCGATTTGCTTATGTTCCAGTCTATGTAATCTCACGCGCGAATAATAATATAATTTTTTGATTTATAATGATAATAATCTTTCAATGCTAATCACTCTACTTTATATCTTATTCTTTAAAATTATAGTGATTTTTTTTTCAATTTATTTTTTATAATGAATTGATTATGAATTTATCGATTCGATTAGAATCGAAAAGGTTCAAAATATATATAAATGGTGATTCGTCTCAGTAAATTGATTCTATTATAAACACCTTCACTCATTCGACTAAAACAATTGATTTGATGAAAATTTAAAAATATATAAAATTCAAATCGATTCGACTTTTTACAAATTTAAAACTTTTCAAGTTTCAAAGCAATAGTTCGCAACATAGGACTTGTTGCTAATGTTATTTTTTTTTTCGTATTTTTTACAATAAAATGCAACTTTCTTTCAAAAAAAACTTCAAAGAAATTTGGGAGAAATATAATGTCTTTTTAAAGGTTTTAAGATAAAAAAATTATTTTTCAAATTATTTCTAAATCAAGATTTCTAAATATTTGAGGATCTGTTATTTTTTGAGAATTTTGAATTCAATGTTGTTATAGAATCGAAGATGGCATTTTCTCAATTCTGAAAATACAGACAACTGCTGCAGCCAATAAATGATGTCTAATTCACAGGCTAGAAAAAATGAGTCAATAAATAGCAAAGAAGTGTGTCCACTAATTAGTTTGCTTTATAAACCTAAATTTTATTGCTGATCTTAGTTACAATTTTACAGTCTACTCGCAATCTTTAGATCAAGATTGTTTTTTTTTTTGTTTAATTTTAGACGATTCGATTTTAAGATTCTATAAATATATTCTTGTAAATTAATAATATGAATTATATTTATTGTATGTTTACAAATATATGCATTTTACAAGCCTATATTAAAGTCTAAAAAACACAAAAAATTAAATTTATTTCGTTTTTTGATAGATTAGACAGTAAAAAAAAATAGAAAAAAAAAATAAATTAGGAAGCATTTTTTTGGAAAATAAAATTATGTTGTAGAAACAATGTCACCAGAAAAGCAAATGCCCTTTAATTTTCTAAATAGTATATAATGTATGTTATGTACTAAATTCATAATGAACTATAATCATCGATTAAAATCGATCTAAATTGATGATGATTTAATTATGTTTCACTTGTTTAATTGTTTACTACAAAGCCCCTCTATAACTGATCGACGTATCTAAATTGGTATGTTAACATATAGCTTCAACTATCAAATAACACATAATAGAACTATTTATGCTTTATTAACAAAAAAAAAACGAGAGGCTAAAGTCAACAGTTCATTAGATCGTTTTTTAGGCTTGGTCATTTTTTCAATGTACTAAGCGAACATAAAAAACAAGCTAGATTGATACGTAAAATATCGAATAAAAAAAATAAGTCCGTCTCGTGTTGATTAATCTTTTTACTTTTTTTTCTTTTTATGAACATTATTATGTTTCTTTTATTTTATACATTGTAATGGGTCACAATGATCACTTTGTTTATGTTTTCTTCATCAGACACAAAAGTATAATATTTTTAACTATTTAATGAATATTGTTTGCACAGTAATGTTGAAATGATATTTTCACAAGTGCTTTTAATGCTTGAATTCAAAGAGTTATAGTAGTGGCTCGTGCACAAAGAGTAAAGAAATTACTCAAAAAAAACAGACTATATATAATAAATAACATACTTTTGTATAAATTCTATCAAAAGAAATGTAATTTTATTAAGTTTGTAAATTTCAAGTTTCATGTTCGTAATAAATAAATATATCATTTTGAGAAAAATGTCATCTATAAATGCAAATCTAATTTGGGGATACTCTGCTTTCTTAAATTATTTTATCAAGTAAATTTATATCACTAATGAGCACTTTATTCATTTTTTAAAGATTGAAATCTGTGATTAATAAACTGTTTTCAGTATAAAACACATTGACTATATTGTGTGGAGTCTGTCTCATTTTCCAGAATATTTGTTCAACAATAGGTCAAATTTATTTAATGTCTAAATATTTTTTTCATATGTATACTTTGTTTCCTTTTTCAAATAAATGAAAAGATGAGTTGTGGACACGTGTTGAATTTTGCTTGCTAACCGATATCGGTTTTTACTGTTGAAATTTTTCTGAATTTTTTTTAACTCTTAGAGGATAAACTTTGCTATAAGCCTCATTAAGACTTAAAATGATATGTCTCAATAAAATGTACGGTCTGTGATTTTAAGAAAATATAACATTTTTTAAGATCATTTGCTCAACATTTTCGTTTCAAAAATTCGCTCCAATATTTAATTCATTAATTTTTTGTCTGCAAATTTTTTATTTTAGAATAAAAAAAAATAAAAACGCGAATTACACATCTGGACTTGCTAAATCAATAGCCATCTCTAAATAAATTTTTTTTTCTAAGATTATTTGGTGTGTGCAAGAAAACATAAATCTAGTAATAAGAGTTTGAAAGTAAAGTTAAGAATTCCAGGTCTTTGTGAGCATAGAATGTGGCACATATGAATGAGTTTGATAAAATGCAATGTGTTGATTGGTCAAAACATAGAGAATTTAGTTCTGAAAATCTTACAAATGTGATCGACATGAAAGTATTATCAAATAGTTCTGATGACTAAACTGTTACTCTGCTAAAAAACACGTTTCAAACACTGTAATGCTTTCACACATGGTGACCACTGGTCATTCATATTTTAAATTTCATTCATTTGTTAAAAATAATTTTTTTTTAAAAACAAAAAATAATTTAAAAGTGTTTTCTAACAAACTAGAAATGAATTCTTGAATTTATTTTAAAATGAAATAATATATTAAAGTACTTTTCCATACTTATTAAGTAAATTTTTAGCTATCAAAACCAAAATTTTTCGATTGCAGACATTTCAAATAGAGATCTTCCTTTTTGATGCATACAAATTTTATTTTTTTTCAAAACTGGTATTTAAGCATTAAAAATATTTAATTAAATTGGAAATAAAATTGACTAAAAAAAAATTTAATCATGGTATATAGCAAGCAAATTACGGATTATTGATACCTAATATAAAGTGACAATCAGTTAGCCAAAATAATGAATAATATATCTTTTTTTTTTATACATTATTCGGTGACTAAAATATTTTTTTTACAGTTTATTAACCGCTACACCGATTATCATGACAATTATTTTTCTTTCTCTTCCTTCTTCTGATTAGATAAACGTGAGTTAGGGGTGCTAAAGCGTAATTGCTTTAAATGTCATATAAATGTGCATTATTCAATATTTTTTATATAATTTAATCTGCCTGCAAAAATATAAATGCTCATATCTTTCGAGCTGTTGACTAGCAGACTAATGAGCATTAATAAAATAAAATTTAGAATAGTACTTAAATGCGTGAATTCTTTACCATTTTTTGTGACAAAAATTTAGTTTGTGTAATTCCGCTAAATTTATTTAATAATGTGCTTTGCATTTCCTATATGTATTTCAGAAAACATATTATAATAATAATAACACATAAATTGTAGATTTATTTTCCCAAATCAACTGGTCTCAAGCCAGTTATTTGAAATAATCAAAAAATCTGAGCAACAGACTCAAACTAAAAACTTAATATTGAATTTAGTCTGATAAATATTTCATGCAATTTATATTATTCTTTTAAAAAATTCGAATTGATTAAATAAAGGTACCAAAGTGTAAAAAAAAAATACGAATGAAAAAGAGGAGTGATGGTATTAAAAAAATTCAGTTTTAACGTCAATACTTTGAAAATCATATTAGATTTTCATTTACACATATTATTAAAAAAATTTTAATTTCACACTTCTCAACCAATGGTCAGTTGATTTGTGTGCGTTTAGGTGAATTACATTTTTCTATTTGATATTCCGATGATGCAAAATTGTCACATATGTCAGAATATTATATTTAAATATTTCCCTAAATCGTGAAACTGGTCACTAGTTACATATAATGCTTATAAGTAAACGTATAGCAAGATACATATGTATGCTATCAATTTCTAAACAGAATAGCAAAATTTTTGGATTTTCAATATGCACGTGTGTTAGCAATTTACATAACAACAAGATGCATTAGATTGAATTTTATTGCAGTGTCTCAATTTTTTAACGTTTAAAAATAAAATTTATTTATTTCTTTTGTGAATAAATTTTAATCGAATTCCACATAATTGCTCGAACAATATTCTTCGATTTGAATACCTTAACTGAAATTTGAATTTTTTGCATTAAATCAATGACGTTAAAACAGACGATGAGTTTGTCAAAAATATTTACAGTCAAAACTTAAAATTTGAATTAATGTAAAAGTTAATCAATTCAGTCAACTTTTTATTAAACAGATTGAAAAAGATTAATTGAGGTTGATTTTTTTTTGGTTTATAAGATTAATATAAAATTTTTATTGATTAACCGTATTCAAGTAATAAAAATTCGATGTCTTGATTTGATATTCTTCATACAAAAGAAAATTTCTTTAATATATATTTAATTAAGATTTATTTCAATTAAAAATTTGATGAATTACTTTTTATACGGGTTTGTGAGGTGATTCGATTTAATTACATCTCTGAATGTGCTGCAACAAAGCAAAATTTCATTACCTTATTTTGAAAGAAGCTAAACAACAAACAGCATCCTGTGAGCAGCGGAAACTATATTAGAATTTTAAAAAAATCTTTAAAAATCATTGTTCGTTGCTTTGCACATTTATGTTTATTATTTTATTTGATTTGATAGTATAACAAAGAACAATTTTTTTTATAATGAAAGATGGAAAACACTTGCTTTAGCAAAATATAAAGCCATGTTTCATTTTTATTCTTCATTATTTTATCATAGCATGAAAAAATATAATTTGGTCAAAAAATTAAGAATTTGAAGGAATTAAAATTTTTAGTATACTTACGATATTTCTTGAATCAAGCAAAGCCTCTTGAATCAAAAGTAAAATATTTCATAATGTATTAAACTTTTGTTAATTTTCAGCAGCAATATAATAATTATTACCAAACATGTCTTTTTTTTTACTATTTTATCCTATAAAAAAAAAATCATTTCCATATAGGAAATCGAAAATAAAAATTCGATTTCCCACATACAAAAATAAAGTATTTAGTGAAAAATATTTATAATTGAAAAATTTGAATTTTAGAATAGTGATCAAATAGAATTTTTATTCAAAAATTCAAATTAATCAAATTTTATTCAGCAATGATCTCAGATATTTTATTGAGATTGCAAATAAAATTTAGGATCAAGATCAATATGTTATGAATGTTGAATCATCATTTTCGTTCATTTTGAAATACCTTTTGCGTTAAAAAAAAAAAAAAACATTTAACATATTCATTTTTTCATCTTTTTACTTCACCGAGCCAGGTCAATCTACATCCGATTAAATCCCACACAATTAGTTGAAAGCAAAAGAAGGAAAAAATAAAAAAAAAAATAAAAATGAAACTGAAATAAATAATAAAATAACTGACCATTGGTCCATAAATCACCTATGTGGAATCGCAACCAGAATAAATTAAAAACAAAAATCATCTCAAACCCCTTTTTGCTTTGTTTTTGAATTATTTTTTCAAAATTTTTTTCTAGTTTCAGTTTTTTTTTGTAAATGATGCCGTCTCATCAATAGAGAAATGTATTGCAAAAGTTTTTGAGGCTAGAAAAAAAAAACTGTATAATTCAAGTTTAAAAGTTTTTACCGTATAGGGTAAAAAAAATTATAAAAATTTTATTTAAATGTGAATTTTTCGATATCTGAGCTTATACTACAAAACGGTTTGAAAGATTCGCAAATTTTTTCTTGCCTCTTCAAGTTTATCAAAAAAGCGAAAATCGAATCTAAAATTTTTGATAAAAACTAAAATTATTATTATAAAAAAAAATTTGTGTAAGCAACAAAAAACCTTGGCTTCAATGATTCATAAATTTAGCTATTTTTTAAACTCTTTTTTTTTTTGATAAATAAAATTCTAATTCGAAATATGGAGTTTCAACTTGAAATAATAAGGTATTATTATTACACATATAAAGAGGATAATGTAGAGTGCAAAGTGTTTCTTCAGGCATAGAAATATTAAAAAAATAGAAAATTATCCGATTTTCAGCTGGCCATTTGATTCTACGATTGGTCACACTTAGGATAGTATTATAGTGTTCAGCCATAACTTTACAATCTAAAAAATATTTCATTTTTTGCAATGTAATTCGCATTTGAAAATCGGTCATTTTCAAAATAATATTTTTTGATAATACTTTTATTCTCAAAATAAATTTTTGATCATTCTAAAACTATCTTATGAACATTTTTAGATTATATCCAATTTTTGAAACTCTTTTATTGCATTTTAAAAATCAATGATCGTTGGAAAAATGCAGAAATGTAGGTCAATTAAATGTTCGATTTTTTTTTTTGAGAATTCATAAGGCTTTTTGAATTTTAAAAAAATCAATTAATTTTTGAAAACAAAGGTAAAAAATATTCAAGTATTCAAAATGATCGATTAAAATTTTAGTTTACAAGTAAAATCTAATTTATATATTATAAAAATAAATTTAATTAAGAAAAAACAAAAATTAAAATGCACTTAATTAAAAACGAAAAAGGAATAAAATAGATAAAAAATTAATTGGAACAAATAATTAATGTTTGACTGGTTCAAAAAAGATGCATTCTATACAACATTAATAATTAGAAAAGATTAATTGGCCTCAAGTCAAAATTGTATAGTTCGGGGAATGATTTATCATATGCACAAGTCACATGTAACAAGTTTGCAAAATTAACTTTAAACAAACAAATTGTTCTAAAAATAATATTTCTGTTTGTACTAAAAAATAGGTAACTAATTATGACTTACAACTCGTAAGCAGAATTTACAATTTTTGTACTAGATTGAACAACATACAACTTGTGTAATACTTTACATCGGACTTTAGATTTAGTTGGCTGAATCTTGTAGGGTAGAAAGTAATGATTAAAAATAGAAAGTTTAAAATTTAAAATAAATGAGTACACAAACTGTGCTCAATGATCATTGGTCATTTTGACTAACAAGAACATTGTTTATCGAATAAAAATGTTTCAAATTACACACGGGATGTGTTACAAAACTCGATTAAACTATTGAAAGTTATTTTTAAAAAAATGACCAATCTGTTCTAAAGAAGAAAGATGCTAAATATAAAATAAAGTCTATTCATTAATTTGTATAATTTAAAATTTGAATCTAGTAAAAACTGATTGACTAATGAATCATTGACAATATATGTAGAAAGATCAAAAATTTTAGACTATATTACGAATAGAGCACAATTTACAATGAATGCGAGTTACATAATAGTATAATACAAATTGATACATAAATTTATACACAGAAATAGTATGGGGAATGAAATTAAGAAACACATTATTATTATAACATGCTTTGAAATTTGACCACTACGCTTCATCGGACGTTATTTTTTTTCTAATAACCTCATAGCTATAACCCTAAAAATAGAGGTAGAATTTTTATGTGATTTTTTTATGAATTTTTTGTCTATTTTGAAAATCTAGGGTGGTCAGTTATTATTATAAAAATACTTTTTTTGATTATATAAATTGCAAAATTTTTGTATACAGGAAAAAAAAATCTAATTTCTAAATATTTTAAATATGGATGCTTTCAAACTGCCTTAAAATCTCTCTCGCTTGATAGGTTCTATGAACTTTTGAAATATTTGTCCTATTAGTACATATTCTCGTTTAATCAGAACTTACAAGTCTTCAGAATAACTCTAATAAGATTGAAAAAAAAATTTTTTCAAATATTTTTTAAATGTACATTTTATTTCAAAAATGTAAAAACCGCCTTCTCAACTCTCGATACTAAAAAGTTCTATGTATTTTCTTTATAAAACAAAATAAATTTCAGCTTATTAGTGAATGCTTCTATTACACACGGTAACTATTTTCGTGTAGAAGGGCTTAAAAGACGAACAAGTAGTTTCTAAATGTTCGATCATACAATTTCTAATGTATATTTATACAAATGGAGACTAACTACAATTTATATATGCAATTCGCAAATATTCGCTTCATTTTTCGCATACTGTTTAGTTGGTTGATAGTGACCAAGTGTCCACTTTTTATGTATTTTTTGTGTGCAAAAATCGCATACAAGCTGAAAAAGTATTAAAAAAAAATTATCCGTTACCATGAAGTTTACCTCTTTTACTCATGTGACACGCGTTTGAGAGTCAGTCTCGGGTGGTCAATGCAAAATTGAGAAAATGTGTGCTTTATATTTTCAACTAGTTTTGATTTCTATATAATTCTAAATGCTCTAATAATAAAATTTAGCTTTAATGCTTTAGATTTTTAATGTATTCATTTAAAATGCTCTTAGCGTTCTCTTTGAAAAGAGATCTGACCGTTTTCGTTTAAAATGTATCTCGATTTTTCTTTTTAACTCATTCTTTAAATAAATTTTCAATGCTCTATCTTGACCATTCGAAAAAGAAAAAAAAATAATTGTTTACTCAGTATCCTTTTTTATCGTGTGCCATTCTTTTCTTTTTTTTTGTTGACAAAATATGTAGCGAGTCAAAAATGCAAAAATACAAAAACTGTGCAACACATTGAATATTACAATGTAATGTATAAAATGATGCTAAATGATGCTTATATGATTTGTTATTGTTAAATGAATATTATTTTGAAAAAGGAGATGCTTTATTAAAAATTTTGCATATAGATTATAAAGAGAGGTCAAAAAAAAAATATTTCGCGCTCAACTAATGACAAAACATTCTTAATATTCGTAGGGTAACAATTAACATATGGTTTTATTTATTTCTCAACTTGCTTTTATCAATTTTTTATTTTTTTTTCAACATTTTTCATCGTTTTAGTAGTTTTATGCTCAATAGCATTAAATCCATTGTTTATAATTAAAATTAAAAACTATATTATGAAAAAGAATTTAATTCAATATAAATTTTTTTTTATAAAAAAACAAGAAAATTCTTAATAAGCATTTTTCATATTTTTCTATTCTTTTAATTCTGATTTTGAAAATTCTTAATCTTATTACATTGTTTTACAAATGCAATAAAAATTTAGAATCAGAATGTAAAAAATATGCATAATACGGTTTACAAATATAGAAATAATCAAATATTGTACAATATGTTTACTCATATATGGTCATCTTGCTAGTAAGAGTTTATAAAATCTTAATTTTAGTAAATAAAAATTTAAACTTTAAAAACTCATTAGTTTTGACAACTCAAGAATGCTGATAAATTTTGAAATTTGGTTGAGAGTCTATTTATTTTTAGTTACAAAAAAAAAAAAAAAAAAAAATTTAAAAAT